>JAWWLR010000034.1:112844396-112856274 GCA_035041075.1 Acraspis erinacei
TATATATATTATAATATTTGAGAAATCTTCACAAACTTTGTAGAATCTTTAAAAGTATTTTCACATCATTGAAATTTTTCTGAAATCCTTACGATTATTTTTTAAAATCTGTAAAAATTTCGTGAAATATCTAAATATACTGTGATTTCATTGAAATTTATTTCTTTTAGTTGCAAATTAAATTTCACAGATCTATCTTTTTGTAGGAAAATTAACTTTCTTGATATAAATGTAATTTTTTCATTAGAAAATATTTTCTGTTTTGTAAGAAATTCAATTTTTTGTTAAGAATTAATTTCTTTGGTTAAAAAAAATATATCAAGTTAAATTCTTTTTTTTTTTAATATATAGAAACCTCATCTTTGGTGTTAAAAATAAATTATTTCAGCTAAAAACTCGTTTTTTTGAATGAAACAAAAAAAACTATTTTGTTGAAAATTCCTTCTTCTTTTTTAGATAAAAATTAATTAATTTCGTTGAAAATAAGTCTTTTTTGGTAAAAAAAAAGTAATCTTTTGGGTTGAAAACTTTATTATTTCATTGAAAATTTACTTTAATTTTATTTAAAATTAAGTTTTTTCAGTGAAAATTTAATTATTCTATTTTTAGTTGAAAACTTATCGGTTTTAGGTGAAAATTCGTTCCTTTTTTGGTTGAAAATTTATTTTATAAACTAAATTTTAGGTATTTTAATTTTGATAGAAAATTTTTTTTTTAGTTGAAAAATTAACTTTAAAAATTCCATTTTTTGTGTGGAAAATGTACCATTTTTAATAGAAACATAATCTTTTTCGTTAAAAAATATTTTCTGTTTTGCAGAAAATTTAACTATTCTATATCTTGTTAAGAATTCATTTTTTTCAGTTGAAAAAAAATATTTCGTTAAAAATTCTTTTTTTTCATATTAAAAATTCATCTTTTGGGTTGAAAATAAATTAATGTGATTAAAAAGTAATTTCTTTGACTGAAAAGTCGTTTATTCGCTTTGAAAAGTTATCTTTTTTAGTTGAAAATTTATATATTTTATTGAAACTGTATCTTTTTTGGTAGAAAATTCTTTTTTTTGGGTTTAAAATTAAATTAATTTGATAATTATTTTGATGAAATATCTTCTTTTGTCAGAAAAATGCAATATTTTGCTTAGAAATTGATGAATTTTCTTGAAAAATCGTATTTTTTGGTAGAAAATTCTCTATTTTGGTTAAAAATTGATTTATTTTGATGAAAATAACAAAATTAATTTTTTAATTTGATCTCTTTTAGTTGAGAATTTATATATTTTATTGAAAGTGTATCTTTATCGGTAGAAAATTCATTTTCCTGTTTAAAATTGAATTATTTTTTTCAGAATTTTTTCTTTTTGTTGAAAATTAATTTTTAAAGATGAAAATTAATGAATTTCGTTGTAAAAAAAAGTATTTGTTGGTAAAAAAAAAAACTAATCTTTTGGATTTGAAAACTTTATTATTTCATTGAAAATTTATAGGTTTTAGGAGAAAAATCGTTACTTTTTTGTTTGATAATTTAATATTTTGGTTAAAAATTGATGTTTTCTTCTTCGAAAATTCGTCTTTTTGTAGAAAATTCACTATTTTGCTTAGGAATTGATGTATTTTCTTGAAAAATTGTATTTTTTGATAGAAAATTGCACTGCTTGGTTAAAAATGGATGTTTTTTCTTCGAAAATTCGTCTTTTTTGTAGAAAATTGTACTATTTCGTTAAAAATTCAGGTTATTTGTTTAAAATTCTTCTTTTATTTTGGTTAAAAATAGTTTTCATTTGATGAAAATGCGTCTTTTTTATTAGAAAAGTCAATATTTTGAATAAAAATTGATGTATTTTCTTGAAAATTTGTCTTTTGTCAGAGATAATTCAACTATTTCGTTAAAAATTTATGTCATTTTGTTTAAAATTCGTATTTTTGCAGAGAAAATTCAATATTTTAGTTTAAAATTGATTTATTTTGATGAAAATTCGTCTTTTTTATGAGAAAATTCAATATTTTGGTTTAAAATTGAAATATTTTGTTTAAAATTAGTATTTCTTCACAGAAAATTCACTATTTTGGTTAGAAATTGATTTATCTTGATGAAAATTCGTCTTTTTCGTAGAAAATTCCACTGCTTGGTTAAAAATTCATGTTTTTTCTTCGAAAATTCGTATTTTATGGTAGAAAATTCAATATTTTAGTTAAAAATCGATTTATTTTCTTGAAAATTCTTCTTTTGTCATAGAAAATTCAATATTTTTCTTAGAAATTAATATATTTTCATGAAAATTCATATTTTTTCACAGAAAATACAATATTTTTGTAAAAATTAATTTATTTTTATTTCAAAATCGTATTTTCTCACAGAAAATTCACTATTTTGGTTAGAAATTGATTTATCTTGATGAAAATTCGTCTTTTTTGTAGAAAATTCCGCTGCTTGGTTAAAAATTCATGTTTTTTCTTCAAAAATTCGTATTTTATGGTAGAAAATTCACTATTTTGGTTAGAAATTCCTTTATTTTGATGAAAATAATAAAATTAATTTTTTAATTTTATCCGTTTTAGTTGAAAATTTATACATTTTATTGAAGCTGTATCTTTTTTGTTAGAAAATTCATTTTTTGGGGTTTAAAATTAAGTTAATTTGTTAAACTTCATTTTTTTTTTTTTAATTTATTGTTTTAATTGAAAATGTAATTCTTCTATTTTTGGATGAAAAAAACAAACTATCTTGTTGAAAATTCCTCCTTTTTTAGATAAAAATATATTTTTCTAAAAATTAAGTTTAACTAAAAATTCAATTTAAATGTATAAATTAACTAAAAATGTAAGTATTCTTTATTTTTGATAGAAAATTAATTTTTTTACTTGAAAATTCACTTTAAAAATACAATTTTTTTTCAATAGAAACACAATTCTTTTCGTTAAAAAATATTTTCTCTTTTGCAGAAAATTTACCAATTCTATTTCTTGTAAAGAATTCATTTTTTGTTTTTCAGTTGAAAAAGAAAAACACACAATATTTAGTTAAAAGTTTCGAATCTTTTTTTAAATGACAACAACAAGAACAAGAACAACAACTCACTGCACTTTTTCAGACTTCGTAAAATTTGGTCTAGGTGAAAAATGGCTTCGTTTCTTTGGTCCATCTCTGTGTGTTTGATTAAAAGACACATATCTACATCGCTGCGATTCGAGCCAAAACCATTCATCGTCGAACCCACCAGGAACAAGCCATACTTTGGAAATTCATTCTGAAATATAAACTTTATATGTTGAATTTAGTTTTTTCTAAATCAAATCAACTAGAATTTGATTTTTCAACACAAAAAAACTCACACTAATTCTATTCAATTTCAAAATATTCTACTTGTCGCAACCTAATTATTTCCCGAACAAATTCTTCATTTGGCAATAGTTCGACAACAAAAAAAAAACTACTCACGCAATTTTTAAATTAAAATATAAAAAACAAAGACTTATTTACAGTTTTGCTTCTATTTTTTGATTGTTAAAAATTCAATTTTCTCTGCGAAAAACACTAAAATAATAATTCAAACAAAAATTTTAATATTCTAAATCTTGTTCGAATTCTAATGAATTTTATTTATAAATAAAAATTTTTTGATTAAAAACGAAAATGCAACTTTATTTTTTTTAAATTATGAATCTTGATTGAAATCGAATGATTCAGAATTTTTTTTGTAATAATTCTATTGTCTGGTTATAAATTAATCTGTTTTGATTAAAATTGCAAATTTTTTTTTGGTCCAAATTCATATTTTCGGATTGAAAATTTAACAATTTGGTTCAAAATTGTATGTATATTGTTGTAAAAAATCCGTCACTTTTGGTAGAAAATAAATTTTTTATTATTAAAAATTTAAATACTTTATTAAAAGTTCAGTTTTTTTGGTTGAAAATTCGATTTTTTTAGTTTAAAATTAATATTTTTTTATAGAAAACTGAAATATATATTTTTTAATTCAACTGTTTTATAAAAAAGTTTATTTCCTTTTGTCTTGGAAAATTCCATAATTTGTTATAAAATTTAACTATTTGGTAAAAAAAACTAGATTTTTGTGTGGAAAAGTAATTTTTTTGGTAAAAAATTAATCTTTTAAAACCAAAATTCATATTTTTTGTTGAAAAATGTAACAATTTAATTGAAAATTCGACTGCTTTGCTGAAAATTCAATTCCTTTTGTCTTGAAATTTCCAGAATTCGGTAGAAAATAAAATTTTTTTGGTAAAAAATTTAACTGTTTTGTAAAAAAGTAATTTTTTTATCTTTTCCTTTTTATCTTTTATTTTTTCTTTATTGTAGCAATACTAAGATTTGGTTAAAAATTTATGTATTTTGTTGAAAATTGTAGAAAAGTATTATTATTTTTTTTTTTTAAATTCTACTGTTTGGTTACAAATTTATATATTTTGTTTAAAACTCGTCTTTTTTATATAAAATTCTACTAACTGGTTAAAAATTTATGTATTTTATTGAAAATTCGCAATTTTCTAATAGAAAATCAATTTTTATTGTTAAAAAGGCAACTGTTTGGTTGAAAATCAATCTAGTTTAGTTAAAGAATTTTTAAAACTCATATTCTTAGGTTAGAAATTCAATTAATTGGATGATAGTTGGAAATTATTATTATTATTATTTTTTTTTTTACTAACAATTGAACTATTTGTTGAAAATTCAACTGTTTTATAGGAAAATCGTTTTGTTTTGTT
Organism: Acraspis erinacei; assembly: GCA_035041075.1. Taxonomy (NCBI): domain Eukaryota; kingdom Metazoa; phylum Arthropoda; class Insecta; order Hymenoptera; family Cynipidae; genus Acraspis; species Acraspis erinacei. The sequence continues at coordinate 112,849,124 of JAWWLR010000034.1, forward strand.
ATGAAAATTCCTCAATTTTGTATCAAATTTAACTTATTTGTTAGAAAATTAAACTTTTTGTAGAAAAGTAGTTTTTTTGTGTAGAAAATTCCACTGTTTGGTTAAAAATTGATGTTTTGAATAAAAATCGATTTATTTTGATGAAAACTCGTCTTTTGTCCGAGAAAATTCAATATTTTGCTTCGAAATTGATGTATTTTCTTGCAAAAATGTCTTTTATGGTAGAAAATTCAACTATTTCGTTAAAAATTTAGGTTATTTGTTTAAAATTGGTCGTTTTTTTACAGAAAATTCAATATTTTGGTTATAAATTTATGTATTTTAAAAAAAATTATTCTTTTGTCAGAGAAAATTGCATGTTTTTGTTAAAAATCGATTTATTTTCTTGAAAATTCTTCTTTTGTCATAGAAAATTCAATATTTTGCTTAGAAATTAATATATTTTCATGAAAATTCATATTTTTTCACAGAAAATACAATATTTTTGTAAAAATTGATTTATTTTTGTTTCAAAATCTTATTTTTTTCACAGAAAATTCACTATTTTGGTTAGAAATTGATTTATCTTGATGAAAATTCGTCTTTTTTGTAGAAAATTCCACTGCTTGGTTAAAAATTCATGTTTTTTCTTCGAAAATTCGTATTTTATGGTAAAAACTTCAATATTTTAGTTAAAAATCGACTTATTTTCTTGAAGATTCTTCTTTTGTCATAGAAAATTCAATATTTTGCTTAGAAATTAATGTATTTTGATGAAAATTCATATTTTTTCACAGAAAATACAATATTTTTGTAAAAATTGATTTATTTTTATTTCAAAATCGTATTTTTTCACAGAAAATTCACTATTTTGGTTAGAAATTGATTTATCTTGATAAAAATTCGTCTTTTTTGTAGAAAATTGTACCATTTCGTTAAAAATTCAGGTTATTTGTTTAAAATTCGTCTTTTATTTTGGTTAAAAATTGTTTTCATTTGATGAAATTGCTTCTTTTTTATTAGAAAATTCAATATTTTGAATAAAAATTGATGTATTTTCTTGAAAATTTGTCTTTTGTCAGAGAAAATTCAACTATTTCGTTAAAAATTTATGTCATTTTGTTTAAAATTCGTATTTTTTATGAGAAAATTCAATATTTTAGTTTAAAATTGATTTATTTTGATGAAAATTCGTCTTTTTTATGAGAAAATTCAATATTTTGGTTTAAAATTGAAATATTTTGTTTAAAATTAGTATTTCTTCACAGAAAATTCACTATTTTGGTTAGAAATTGATTTATCTTGATGAAAATTCGTCTTTTTCGTAGAAAATTCCACTGCTTGGTTAAAAATTCATGTTTTTTCTTCGAAAATTCGTATTTTATGGTAGAAAATTCAATATTTTAGTTAAAAATTTATTTATTTTGTTAATATTTTTTTTTTCACAGAAAATTCAATATTTTTGTTAAAAATTGATTTCTTTTGTTTCAGATTCGTATTTTTTCACAGAAAATTCAATATTTTTGATAAAAATTTGTTTATTTTGATGAAAAATCGTCTTTTGTCGGAGAAAATGCAATATTTTGCTTAGAAATTGATGTATTTTCTTGAAAAATCGTGTTCTTTTGTGGAAAATTCACTATTTGGGTGACAAATTGATTTATTTTGATGAAAATAATAAAATTAATTTTTTAACTTTATCTTTGTTAGTTGAAAATTTATATATTTTATTGAAACTGTATCTTTATCGGTAGAAAATTCATTTTTTCTGCTTAAAATTGAATTATTTTGTTCAGAATTTTTTCTTTTTGTTGAAAAATCATTTTTTAAAGATGGAAATTCATGAATTTCGTTGCAAAAAAAGTATTTTTTGGTAAAAAAAACTAATTTTTTGGGAATGAAAACTTTATTATTTCATTGAAAATATACTTTAATTTTATTTAAAATTAAGTTTTTTACTGAAAATTTAATTATTCTTTTCGTAGAAGATTTAATATTTTGGTTAAAAATTGACTTATTTTGTTTAAAACTCGTATTTTTGCACAGAAAATTCGTCTTTTATGAGAGAAAATTCAATATTTTGCTTAGAAATTGAGTTATTTTTATGAAAATTCGTCTTTTTTGTTAGAAAATTCAACTATTTCGTTAAAAATTTATGTTATCTCGTTTAAAATTCGTATTTTTTGATAGAAAATTCACTAATTTTGTTAGAAATTGAATTATTTTGATGAAAATTCGTATTTTTCACAGAAAATTCAATATTTTGCTTAGAAATTTATTTATTTTTATGAAAATTCGTATTTTTTGTTAGAAAATTCAATATTTTAAATAAAAATTGATGTTTTTTCTTCCAAAATTTGTCTTTTGTCAGAGAAAATTCAATATTTTACTCAGAAATTGATGTATTTTCTTGAAAATTCGTCTTTGTTGGTAGAAAATTCTATTATTTCGTTAAAAATTTATGTTATTTTGTTTAAAATTCGTATTTTGTCACAGAAAATTCAATATTTTGGTTTAAAATTGATTTATTTTTATGAAAATTTTTCTTTTTTGTTAGAAAATTCAATATTTTAAATAAAAATTGATGTATTTTTTTGAAAAATCGTCTTTTTTGGTAGAAAATTCCACTGTTCGGTTAAAAATGTATGTTATTTTGTTTAAAAATCGTCTTATTTTGTAGAAAATTCTAGTATTTCGTTACAAATTTATGTTATTCGTTTAAAATTCGATTTTTTTTCACAAGAAATTCAATATTTTGGTTAAAAATTGATTTATTTTTTTGATAATTCTTGTTTTTTTACAGATAATTCAATATTTTTGATAAAAATTGATTTATTTTGATGAAAATTTGTCTTTTTTGTTAGAAAATTCAATATTTTAAATAAAAATTAATTTTTTTTTCTTCGAAAATTCGTCTTTTTTTGTAGAAAATTCACTCTTTTGCCTAGAAATTGATGTATTGTCTTGAAAAATCGTCTTTTTTGGTAGAAAATTCGACTGTTTGGTTAAAAATTCGTCTTTTTTGTAGAAAATCCCACTGTATGGTTAAAAATTGATTTAATTTGATGAAAATTCGTCTTTTTTGTTAGAAAATTAAATATTTTGGTTAAAAATGGATTTCTTTTGTTTAAAATTCGTATTTTTCACAGAAAATTGAATATTTTTGATAAAAATTGATTTATGTTAAAGATGAAAATTAATGAATTTAGTTGTAAAAAAAGTATTTTTTGATTAGAAAAAAAAATCTTTTGGGTTTGAAAATTTTATTATTTCATTGAAAATTGACATTAATTTTATTTAAAATTACGTTTTTTTTTTACTGAAAATTGATCGATTTTAAGAGAAAATTCGTTCCCTTTTTGTTTGAAAATTTATGGAAATATGATATATAATAAAAATAATAAAATCTAGTCATTTTCTTTTGTTGTTGAAAGTGAATAGAATTTTCGAGATTTTCGAGGCGATAAAAAAAGAAAATAAAATAAAACCAGAGTGTTTAGGAGAGGATGATTTTGAAATACCTTGATAGAAATAAACAGGTATTTCCAGAGCATCATCTTGTTGATGTAGGTCTTTTCCGTCTGCTGATTCGAGACAAACTTCTCCCACATGTCCTCGGAGAGGCCGTCGAAAATCGAGTTCGTCAGTAAGTTGTCCGGCCTCTGGGTGACTTCGACGAGGTGAGACCTCTCTAAAAACCGATCTGGTGCCATTATGTATCGCGGATAAAAGTAGGTCGGTGCGATTATTTGAGAGAACTTATTTCTATTCCTTTGCATCCTCTGCTGAGGCGGACTATTCCTCCCTGCAAAACAACAAACAACAATTAACCCCCCCTTTTTTTTAGAACAAAAAAAAAACAAACAACAAAAAAACAACTTTGTTAAAAATTATTCTCTTTTTCTTTCTCGTTGAAGATTCATCATTTTAGTTGGAAAATCTCCTTTTTTGTTGTTCAAAATTGAACTATTTTGTTACCATTTTATTATCTTTTTTTATGAAAATTTAAGCATTCCATGTTGAAAATTCATGTATTTTTTTATTAATTATCCTTTTTTTTGGTAGAAAATTAATCTTCGAAATTGAAATTTTGTTTCTTTGGACGAAAGTGAGTTTTTTTGTTTAATTGAAAATTAATTTAATTTACTAAAAAAGAGTTAACTGATAAATTTTTCGTTAATTCTGAAAACTTAAAATGCAACTATTCGATTTTTATTGTAAATTTATATTTTTTAGTTGAAAATTGGCATTTTTTTTGTAACAATATAACCTTTTGCTTAAAAGTTGAATTAAAACTTTTAATATTTGGCTGATAATTCATGTATTTTGTAGAAAATTCGATTACAAATTAAAATATTTCTTTGAAAATTCATTATATTTGTTTAAAATTATGTTTATTTTTTTTTGTAGGAAATTAATCTTTTTGGTAGAAAAGTTATTTGTTTGGTTATAAATTTAATTATTTGGTTAAAAAAATTTACTTTATTTTGTTCAATACTTATTTTTCAACCTGAAAATTAAAATATTCTTCTCTTTTTTGAAAATTGAAGTTTAGTAGAAAATTAATCTTTTTTTTACTAAAACGTTGACCGTTGAAAATTTTTTTTGTATATCAATTTAATCTTTTTGGTTGAAAATTCATTAGTTTTGTCTAAAATTATTCTTTTTTGGTAGGAAATTAATTTTCTTCGTTGAGATTTAATTTCCTTGATTGAAAATTAATTGTTTTTTTATTGGAAATTAATTTTTTTAACTACAAAAATTAAACTTTTCCAATTTTTGTCGATTTTTTTAAACAAATTTAACCATTTTGCTTTATTTATCTAACTTAAAATTGAAATAATCCATTTTTGATTAAAAATTTATCTTTTTTTTTGGTATAAAATTAACTATTTTGGTTGAAAATTTTATTAAGAATTAAAACATTTGCGTGAAAATGCATGTATTGTGTAAGTCAACTGATTTTTTTTTTATTATTGGTTTGACCCTTTTTATGTTTCAAGCACAAAAAAATGAACTTAAAAAAATTGTTTTATTTTCAAATTAATTTTTTAACTGAAAATATAACTTCCATTTTTTTTAATTGATATTTTTTAGTAGAAAATTCACCTTTTTTGGTAAGAAAAAAAATAATTCCCTTGGTCAGAGAAAATTCAATATTTTGGATAAAAATGGATTTATTTTGATGAAAATTCGTATTTTGTAACAGAAAATTCAATATTTTTGATGACAATTTATTTATGTTTATGAACATTCGTCTATTGTCAGAGAAAATTCAATATTTTGGTTAAAAATTATTTATTTTGATGAAAATTCGTATTTTTTCACAGAAAATTCAATATTTTGGATAAAAACTAATGTATTTAAAAAATTTCTTTTGTCAGAGAAAATTCAATATTTTTCTTAGAAATTGATGTATTTTCTTGAAAATTCTTCTTTCATCATAGAAAAGTCAATATTTTGGTTAAAAATTGATTTATTTTTATGAAAATTCGTCTTTTGTCATAGAAAATTCAATCCTTTGGTTAAAAATTTATTTATTTTGTAAAAAATTCGTATTTTTTCACTGAAAATTCAATATTTTAGATAAAATTAATTTATTTTGTTTAAAATTCGTATTTTTTCACAGAAAATTCAACATTTTCGATAAAATATTATTTATTTTGTTTAAAATGCGTTTCTCTCAAAGAAAATTCAATAGTTTGGTTAAAAATTTATTTATTTTGTTTAAAACTTGTATTTTTCACAGAAAGTTCAATATTTTGGATAAAAATTGATTTATTTTGTTTAAAATTCGTCTTTTTTGTTAGAAAATTCAATATATTGGATAAAAATTTATTTATTTTGTTTAAAACTCGTATTTTTCACAGAAAGTTCAATATATTGGATAAAAATTGATTTATTTTGTTTAAAATTCGTATTTTTCACAGAAAATTCAATATTTTTGATAAAAAATTGATTTATTGTTTAAACAATTATACTTTTGTCATAGAAAATGTAATATTTTGTTTAGAAATTGATGTATTTTCTTGAAAATTCTTCTTTTGTCAGAGAAAATTCAATTCTTTGGTTAAAAATTTATTTATTTTGTTTTTTAGTTAAAAATTTATTTACCTAAATTAAAATTCAACTATCCTATTTTTTTCTGAAAATTTTGTATCTTCTTTGTTAAAAATTCAACTCTTTTTTTTTAAATAAAAGATAATATGGTTTAAGAAAAATTTCATATTTTTTTATTGAAAATTCTATTTTTTTTTGTAGAAATTTATTTCTTGTTTAAAAAATTATATTTTGATCGTGAAAAAGTCAACTGAATTTTTTTATTATTGGTTTGACACTTTTTATGTTTGAAGCACAAAAAAAATGAAGTTAAAAAAATTTTTTTATTTTCAAATTAATTTTTTAACTGAAAATATAACTTCCGTTTTTTTTAATTGATATTTTTTAGTAGAAAATTCACCTTTTTTGGTAAAAAAAAAATTCTCTTGGTCAGAGAAAATTCAATATTTTGGATAAAAATTGATGTATTTTTTTCAAAATTATTCTTTTGTCAGAGAAAATGTAATATTTTGCTTAGAAATTTATGTATTTTCTTGCAAATTTTTCTTTTGTCAGAGAAAATTCAAAATTTTTGTTAAAATTGATTTATTTTGTATAAAACTCGTATTTTTTCACAGAAAATTCAATATTTTTGATGATAATTTATTTATTTTGATGAAAAATCGTCTTTTTTGTTAGAAAAATCAATATTTTGGTTAAGAAATGACTTATTTGGATGAAAATTCGTATTTTTTCACATAAAATTCAATATTTTGGATAAAAACTGATGTACTTTTTAAAAAAATTATTCTTTTGTCGGAGTAAATTCAATATTTGGCTTAGAAATTGAATTATTTTGTAAATAATTCGTATTTTTCACATAAAATTCAATATTTTGGATAAAAACTGATGAATTTTTTTAAAAAATTATTCTTTTGTCGGAGTAAATTCAATATTTGGCTTAGAAATTGATTTATTTTGTATAAAAACCGTATTTTTTCACAGAAAATTCAATATTTTTGATGAAAATTTATTTATTTTGATGAAAAATCGTCATTTTTGTTAGAAAAATCAATATTTTGGTTAAGAAATGACTTATTTGGATGAAAATTCGTATTTTTTCACATAAAATT
>JAWWLR010000034.1:112856347-112873375 GCA_035041075.1 Acraspis erinacei
CAGAAAATTCAATATTTTTGATAAAACTTGATTTATTTTTATGAAAATTCGTCTTTTTTGTTAGATAATTCAATATTTCGCTCAGAAATTGATGTAGTTTCTTGATAATTCTTCTTTTATCAGAGAAAATTCAATATTTTGGTTAGAAATAGATTTATTTTGTTTAAAATTCGTATTTTTTCACAGAAAATTCAATATTTTTGATAAATATTGATTTGTTTCATTTAAAATTCGTGTTTTGTCAGAGAAAATTCAATCCTTTGTTTAAAAATGGATTTATTTTGGTTTTTAGTTAAAAATTTATTTACCTAAATGAAATTAAAAAAATTGCTTTATTTTCAAATTTTTTAAATTGATATTTATAGTAGAAAATTCACCTTTTTTGGTAAAAAAAATAATAATTCTCTTGGTTTGAAATTTCATGTTTGCTCGGTACAATAAGATAATCCATTACGTAATTGAAGTACGCCTCAATAATTTAAAAAAAGCTGGCAAATTTGATGGGTCGAAAAAAGTGGGCAGAAAATAGTGGCCAGGAAAAAGTGGGCTGGAAAATAGTGGCCATGAAAAAAGTGGGCAGGGGAAAAGTGGGCTGAAAGTATTATTAATCTTTTTTTTCTTTCAAACATATTTACCAGAGTGATATCTCCTTTTGTTTTGGTAGTTTTGTACTGGCGCTCTAGGTCCCGGTATGGGACTGTGATAATAGTTGACAGGTCGCTGGCTTTGGTAAAATTGGTGGACAGTAGTGCTCGAGATAAGACCTCCACGATTAATACTACTAGAATTATGCATTGGGTGCACATTGGGATGCACCTCCTGTAGACGTCTGCAAAATTCGAAAAAACTTTATTTATACTTTCAGTTGATTCTCAGCGCTTTTCTGCCGCGTATATTTAGGAAATAAAAGAAGTTACTTAGTTCCCTGCTCTCCCTGCGAATTAATATAATCCCTCTCGTCCGAACTCTCCGTCAGACTGTCATTCTGGTGCTTGTTTGGCGTCGGCGACCGCGAACTGAACCCACTGTCGCTGTTGTACGCTGCTTCTTTCGGTGAAAATGATGATTCTCGGTGCGCCGCATTTCTTTTGCCCCCTTTATTGTAATTCGACTTTTTCACCGAACCCGTGCTCGCTGGTCGAAAATTCACCTGGGGAGGTGGGGGCATTGTGGGTACATTTTGCGTCGGGCTCATTCGCTTCGCCCAGCTATTATTCGACGTGCCATTTCCATGCATATTACTGTAGTTAACACGACGAATTTCTTGTACGTTTACACCCATTAGTTGAATCAATTCGATTGGGTAGCATCCAGTTTGGAGTGAGGCGGCCTGCAATTTTTTTTTTCATTCCAAAATTATTCGGACTTTCCACCATTTCGATATCAGAACAAAAAAAAAAGCATTCAAATAATAAATTCTTCTATTTTAAAGCAATGATTACTTCATGAACAATCAGATTTCATTTTAAAAATAGGATAATTTGTTACGAATTTTAGTGTTAGTCAAACAGCAACCTTTTTTTCAAAAGCAGGGTGGGCCGTTGAATTTTGAATTCATTCATTTTTTTAATTAAACGCGCAATCATTTAAATAATTTTAAAAAAACTATTAACAAACATGTCCTCCCTTGCAACTCTATAAAAATCTTAAGAATAAAAAAAAGTTCCTCTTCGAATTCAGAAAAAATTAATATGATCAAAATTTCGTCATAAAATATTGAAAAGAAATTTTTTTCATTTTCATTTCAATGAAAACTTTATAAATATTAAAATGTCCTTTTAGCAGTGAAAAAATAAAATTTTAAACTAAAATTTCCTTGGTTTAAAACCAATAAATTTTATTTAAATAGCAAACGTGCCCCGCGTCTAATCAATAAAAATGTAAATAACAAAAAAGTTTCTCTTCAGATCCACAAAAAATTAAAACCAAAATTACCTCTCTTCCATTTAAAAAAATGCAATCTTTCAATTTATAAAATATTGAAAACGAAAATTTCCTCCTTTTCCAATTGTTCAAAAGTTTTAAAATGTTAAAATTTCCTTTTGGCATATTCAATAAAAATAAAAATTTTCTCGTTTACAAATACAAATGTAAAACTCGTACTTTTTCACAGAAAATTCCATATTTTTGTTCAAAATTGATTTATTTTGTTTAAAATTCGTATTTTTTTAAACAGAAAATTCAATATTTTTGATAAAAATTGATGTATTTTTTAAAAAATTCTTCTTTTGTCAGAGAAAATTCAATACTTTGCTTAGAAATTAATTTATTTTGTTTAAAATTCGTATTTTTTCACAGAAAATTCAATATTTTTGTTAAAAATTCATTTATTTTGTTTAAAATTCGTATTTTTTTAAACGGAAAATTCAATATTTTGGATAAAAATTAAAATGTATTTTTTTTAAATTATTCTTTTTTCCGAGAAAATTCAATATTTTGCTTAGAAATTGATTTATTTTGTTGAAAATTCGTATTTTTTTCACAGAAAATGCAATATTTTGGATAAAAATTGATGTATTTTTAAAAAATTATTCTCATGTCAGAGAAAATTCAATATTTTTTTTAATTCGTATTTTTTCACAAAAAATTCAATATTTTTGTTAAAAATTCGTATTTTTTCACAGAAAATTCAATATTTTAGATAAAAATTAAAATGTACTTTTTTTTAATTATTCTTTTTTCCGAGAAAATTCGATAGTTTGCTTAGAAATTGATTTATTTTGTTTGAAATTCGTATTTTTGTAAACAGAAAATTCAATATTTTAGATAAAAATGTATGTATTTTTAAACAAATTATTCTTTTGCAGAGTAAATTCAATATTTCTTTTTATTTTTTATTTTTTAAATATATTTTTAAAATTCGTATTTTTCACAGAAAATTCAATATTTTTGTTAAAAGTTGATTTATTTTGTTTAAAATTCGTATTTTTTCACAGAAAATTCAATATTTTAGATAAAAATTAAAATGTATTTTTTTAAATTATTTTCTTTTCCGAGAAAATTCAATATTTTGCTTAGAAATTGATTTACTTTGTTTAAAATTCGTATTTTTTCACAGAAACTTCAATATTTTTGTTAAAAATTGATTTATTTTGTTTAAAATTCGTATTTTTTAAACAAAAAATTCAATATTTTGGATAAAAATTTATGTATTTTTTAAAAAATTATTCTTGTCAGAGAAAATTCAATATTTTTTTTAAATTTTTAATTTTTTAAATATTTTTTTTAAATCGTATTTCTTCACAGAAAATTCAATATTTTGGATAAAAATTGATTTATTTTGTTTAAAATCTCAAAAAGAAAGAAATTTCACTCGTGCAATTTAAAAAAAAATGTAAAAAACAAACCGTTTTTTTCTTCCAATTCAGAAAAAAAATTCAATACCAAAATTTTCTCCTTGCCAACTAAATAGGAATGTTAAAAATAAAAATAAATCATCTTTCCAATTCATAAAATATTGAGAAAAAAATTCCTCCTTTCCAAATTGGATAAAAATAAAAATTTTGTCGTTTAAAAATCAATAAAAATGTAAAGAACATAAAATATAAAAAATATAAATGTTAAATATACATCCAAATTCAACAATTTCAATTTATAAATGCTCATTAAAATTTTTTTAATTACAAAATTTAAAACCTGTTAAAACTAATTGTGCTAGAAATGGAATATTTCAGACTGAAACAAATATTTGAATATAAATAAAAGCGTTCAACTACTTAAGATAAAAAAAAAACAAAACGTGAAAATCGAACTTATATTAAATATTTAATATAAAATATTAATTTTAAATTCCAAGATTTATCTGTAAAAAATTGGTGAAATTCCCGGCCAAAAATAAATGAATTGTCATTTGCGGGTCGGAAAAAATGCCCGGTTTCCCGGTCCAGCGGGCCACCCTGCAGAAGCGATCAGGCCAAATTCCCGAAATTCCAAAATTTCTGTTATAAAAATCAGGAAAAATGATGGCACAAAAATTATTTGTAAAAAGCTGTAATAATTTTTTTTTAGTATTCTAAACCACAAACGTAAACAAAAAAGAAGTAATATTACTTGGAAAGTGTAAACCCATGCAGTGTAAAACTAAAGCATAGAAGTAACAAAAGCAAATGCAGATTTTTAGTGTTGAATCTCTATCTGAGACGAATCTATCATCCAAGTTTACTTTCATTCAAGGACGAAGATATTTCCTCTATATCAAATTCTGAATTAGTTGTTTTGCTAAATTTACGAGGGTACCTAAATATTTACACAACAAGTCATAAGTCGATTAAAAAATTATAAAAATCTACCAAAATTAAATGATAATTAATGTGAACAGGGATCACAGCGCAAATAGGAAATAGGATAATTTTTTTTTGGAAAAAGGGGGGAAAAATAGATTAAATGTTTAGTTTTAAATTACAATTATTACAATCCTTTCATTAATTATTATCGTTTATTAATATTCTTTGCAAGATTTATCATTTTGAAATTACTATAATTAAATTTTTTAATTAAAAAGTCTTGAATTAAATAAAAAACGACGAATTTTCAAACAAATTATTAATCAAAGAATTGATTTTTCAGCCAAAATAGAATATTTCTTTCAGGAAGATTAATTTTCTACCAAAAAAGAGAAGAATAAATTTCTAACAAAAAATATAAATCTTAAATAAAATGCAGAATTTTTCAAACATACAATATAATTTTTACAACAAAATAAAAATAAATCTTCAAGAATAGTAAAAACAAATAAAAAAATGATTAAATTTTCAAAAAAATATTAAATTTTTAATGCAAAATAGATTAAATTTTACTCATAAGATTAATTTTTTACGAAAAAAAACTACGATTAAGACCTATTCCCAATAAAATAGTTAAATTTTCAACTAAAAAAGATCAACTTTCAGCAAAAAAAATAATAATTTTTAAGCAAATGTTTAAATTTTCAACTAAAAAAGATGAATTTTCAGGCGCATTTACAATCCAATTTTTTTACAATTGATACGAAATTTATGATACTATAAAAGATAAAAATGGAATATTTCAATTTACAAAAAAAATTAATATCCAACAAACAAAATTTTTAAGAAAATAGTAAAAAAGATCAATTTTCAAGCAAAATAAAAAGGAATTATTAAAAACAAATATACAGTTTCAACTAGAGATTATTCTTTAATAAAAAAGAAATAACTAAATAATTTATATTTACAATTTATATGAAATTTATTATATTTCGAGTGATCAAAAATTAAATAATTGAATTTAAAAAGAAAAATTAACATTAAACCAACAAAATTTTTTTAACAAATTAATTAAATGTAAAAAAAAATTAATTGTCAACCAAATATAGAATTTTTTTAACAACACAGTTGAATTTTTAACAACAAAAAACTAAATTTTTAAGAAAAAGGAATTTAAAAAATAGTTAAATTTTCAGGCATAATTGCTTTTTTAACCAAAAAATTAATTTTAAGCCAAAAAATATGAATTTTCAAAGAAATAAAAAAAAATTTCAAGCAAAGGAAAAATACATTTAAAAAAACAATAATCACAGTTTCAACCAAAGAAATAATTTTCTAACTAAAAAGATAATTAAATAATTTATATTTACAATTGATATGAAATTTATTATATTTTGAGTGATCAAAAATTTACTTAAATTTAAAAAAAATTAATATTCAATAAACAAACAAAATTTTTAACAAAATAGTTAAATTTTCATAAAAAAATGAATAATTAAAAAAGTAACTTTCAACAAAATACAGAAATTTATAATCATATATTTGAAAAAATAGTTAACTTTTGAAGCATATTTTCAATCAAATACAAAAATTTTTAAACAAATTTTCGAATTTCTAAATAAGAAAAGATGAATTTTTAATGAAGAAGAATAATTTTCAACTAAAAAATACGAATTTTCAACGAAATACAGAAAACAAAAAATGAATTATAAAAAAGAGACCAATGTTGAAAAAAAAAATTATTTTTAAGATATAAATTATTGTTCGATTTTTAGTACTAGTACCAATTAATTTATATTTACAGTCGATGACTAAATAATTTATATTTTAATTTATATGAAATCTATGAAATTTTGAGTGAACGAAAACTAACTACTTAAATTAAAAAAATTAATATTCAATAAATAAACCAAATTTTTAACAAATTAGTTAAATTTTCATCGAAAAAATGAATAATTAAAAAAAAAATAAGTTTCAACAAAATACAGAAATTTATAACCATATATTTGAATTTTTAACAAGCAAAGATAAATTTTCAAGAAAAAGAAAATCGAATTTTAAAAAAATAGTTGGATTTTCAAGTAAAGAATTGATGTTAACAACAAAAATAGATGAATTTTCAACAACAACAAAAAAATACATGAATTTATAACCAGATATTTGAATTTAAAGTAAAAAGATCAATTTTCAAGCAAAAGAAAAACGAATTATAAAAAAAAATAGTAACAATTTCAACCAGACATTATTTTTTAATTAAAAAGATAACTAAATAATTTATATTTAGAATTGATATGAAATTTATTATATTTCAAGTGATCAAAAATTAAATAATTGAATTTCAGAAGAAAAATTAATATTCAACCAACAAAATTTTTCACAAAATAATTAAATGTCCAATCAAATAAATGAAGTTTCAACCAAAAGATTAATTTTCAACAAAATAGACATTTATAACCATACATATATGAAGATGTTAGTTTTTTGATCTACTGATCTTCAAGTTTTTTATTTAAAACGAGCTTTCGCTCCTAATAATAATATTTATAACCATACAGTTGAATTTTTAATAAAACAATTTTAAGAAAAAGAAAAACGAATTTTAAAAAGTAGTTAAATTTTCGAATTTTTAAATAAGACAAGATGAATTTTTAAAGAAGAATAAATTTTCAACGAAATACCGAAAACAAAAAACGAATTATAAAAAACAGACCAATGTTGAAAAAAATTAATTTTTAAGATATAATTTATTGTTCGATTTTTAGTCCTAGTACTAATTAATTAATTAATTTTAAAGTCAATGTGAAAATTCTTATATTTCATGTGAACAAAAATGGAATACAAAAATTTGTAGAAGAAAAAAATTCAGATTCATAAAAAAAAATCCAAAATTTCCAATCCAAAAAAAAAGTTTAAATAAAAAAAGATGAATTTTCAAATAAAGAAAAAAGATCAATTTTTAACCAAAATAAATTAATGTTTAACAAGAATATATGAATTTTCAACCATACGTTTTAATTTGAAGTGAAAAAGATTAGTTTTCAAGTAAAAGAAAAATGCATTAAAACAAAAATAGTAAATAGTTAAGAATTGATTTTTGTAACTAAAATAGATACAATTTTTATCCACAAGATTAATCTTCTATACCAAAAAGACATATTGTCAATAAAATATATGAATTTTCAATTTAATGTTTGAATTTCCAACTAAAAAATATCAATTATCAAGCAAAAGAAAAACGAATTATAAAAAAAATACAGTTTCAACCAAAGAAATCATTTTTTAACTAAAAAGATAACTGAATAATTTATATTTACAATCGATATGAAATTTATTATATTTCGAGTGATCAAAAATTGACTTAAATTTAAAAAAAAATTAATATTCAATAAAAAATTTTTTTTAACAAAATAGTTAAATTTTCAACGAAAGAAATGAATAATTTAGAGAAAAAAAATTAACTTTCAACAAAATACAAAAATTTATAATCATATATTTGAATTTTTAACAAAAATAGATAAATTTTGAAGAAAAAGGAAAACGAATTTTAAAAAATAGTTAACTGTTGAAGTATAGAATTGATTTTTTAACCAAAATAGATGAACTTTTACCCAGAAGACACATTTTCAATCATATACAACAATTTCAAACTAAATTATCGAATTTCTAAATAAGAAAACATGAATTTTTAAAGAAGAAGAATAATTTTCAACGAAACTAGTACTGATTAATTTATATTTACAGTTGATGTCAAATTTCTGATATTTCATGTGATCAAAAATGGAATACAACAATTTTTAGAAGAAAAAAAGTTAGATTCAACAATAAAAAATCCAAAATTTCAGCAAAATAGTTCAATATTTAACCAAAAAAATTAAGTTTAAATAAAAAAAGATGAATTTTCAAATAAATCAAAGATAAGTAATTTCAATAAAATATATGAATTTTCAACCAAATGTTTCAATTTGAAGTGAAAAATACCAATTTTCGAGTAAAAGAAAAATGAATTAAAACCAAAAACGTCAGAGTTTCAATAAAAGAAATGATTTTTTAACCAAAAGGATAAATAAATAATTTATATTTAGAACTGATATGAAATATATTATATTTCAAGTGATCAAAAATTAAATAAATGAATTTTTAGAAGAAAAATTAATATTCAACCAACAAAATTTTTCACAAAATATTTAAATGTTCAATCAAATAAATGAAGTTTCAACGAAAATATTAATTTTCAACAAAATAGACATTTATTAACCATACAGTTGAATTTTTAACAAAAAAAAATTTAAGAAAAAGAAAAACGAATTTTAAAAAATAGTTAAATTTTCGAATTTCTGATATTTTATGTGATCAAAAATGGAATACAACCATTTTTAGAAGAAAAAATGTGATATTGAAGAAAAAAATCAAAAATTTCAACAAAATATTTCAATACAACAACTAATTTTCTGCCAAAAAAGATGAATTTTCAAATAAATAAAAAAGATAAATTTTTAACCAAAATAAATTAATGTTTAACAAGAAGATATGAATTTTCAAGCCAATGTTTCAATTTGAAGTGAAAAGGATAAATTTTCGAGTAAACGAAAATGAATTAAAACAAAAATTGTTAGTAAATAGTTAAATTTTGAAGCATAGAATTGATTTTTTTTATCCAAAATAGATGAACTTTTACCCAGAAGACACATTTTCAATCAAATGCAACCATTTTAAACCAAATTTTCGAATTTTTAAATAAGAAGCGATGAATTTTTAAAGAAGAAGAATAATTTTCAATTAAATAGAGAAAAGAAAAAAGGAATTATAAGAAACAAACTAGTACCAATTAATTTATATTTACAGTTGATGTGAAAATTCTGATATTCCATGTGATCAAAAATGGAATACAAACATTTGTAGAAGAAAAAAATTTAGATTCAACAAAAAAAAAATCAAAAATTTCAACAAAATAGTTCAATGTTTAACGAAAAAAATTAAGTTTAAATAAAAAAAGATGAATTTTCAAACAAGAAGAATAATTTTCTGCCAAAATTTAATAATTTCAATAAAATAGTCACAGTTTCAATCAAAGAATTGATTTTCTAAGCTAAAATATCTAATTTTTTATCCACAAGATTAATCTTCTATACCAAAAAGACATATTCTCAATAAAATATATGAATTTTCAATTAAATGTTTCAATTTTCAACTAAAAAAATATCAATTATCAAGCAAAAGAAGAACGAATTATAAAAAAAATACAGTTTCAACCAAAGATATGTTTTTTAACCAAATTTATAACCATACAGCTGAATTTTTAACAAAAAAATGTAAGAAAAAGAAAAACGAATTTTAAAAAATAGTTAAATTTTCAAGCATAGAATTGATTTTTTCATCAAAATAGATGAACTTTTACCCAGAAGACAAGTTTTCGAATTTTTAAATAAATTTTCAACAACAAAATACATGAATTTTTAACCAGATATTTGAATTTAAAGTAAAAAGATCAATTTTCAAGCAAAAGAAAAACGAATTATTAAAAAAATAGTAACAATTTCAACCACAGACATTATTTTTTAATTAAAAAGATAACTGAATAATTTATATGAAATTTATTATATTTCAAGTAATCAAAAATTAAATAAATGTATTTTCAGAAGAAAAATTAATATTCAACCAACAAAATTATTCACAAAATAATTAAATGTTCAATAAAATAAATGAAGTTTCTACCAAAAGATTAATTTTCAACAAAATAGACATTTATAACCATACAGTTGAATGTTTAACAACAGAATTTTAAGAAAAAGAAAAACGAATTTTAAAAAAGTTAAATTTTCCAATTTTCAAATAAGAAATCATGAATTTTAAATAAGAATAATTTTCAAGTAAAAAAGACGAATTTTCAATGAAATACAGAAAACAAAAAACGAATTATAAAAAACATAGACGAATATTCATTTAAAAAAAAAATTAATTTTTAAGATATAAATTATTGTTCGATTTTTAGTACCAGTACTAATTAATTTATATTTACAGTTGATGTGAAATTTCTGATATTTCACGTGATCAAAAATGGAATACAAAAATTTAAACAAAACAGTTCAATGTTTAACCAAAAAAATTAAGTTTAAATAAAAAAAGATGAATTTTCAAACAAGAAGACTAATTTTCTGTCAAAAAATGTATACATTTATAAATAAATAAAAAATATAACTTTTGAACCAAAACAAATTTTATGAAAAAGATAAATTTCCGAGTAAAATAAAAATGAATTATAACAAAAAAAGTCACAATTTCAATCAAAGAAATGATTTGTTAACCAAAAAGATAACTAAATAACTAGTAAATAAATATTTGAATACGGAAGCACAGAATTGATTTTTTTAAACTAAAATAAATGCAATTTTTATCCACAAGATTAATCTTCTACCAAGAAGATAACTGGATCATTAATATTGAAATCGGATTAAAAGTTTTTTCTTTAAAAAAAAAAAAAAAGTTAAAATATCGTCTATTTGAAGAAAAAAAGGTGGGAGTGAGGGAAGGGGAAAGTTTCGGTCGAGAATAGGGGAAAATTGAGGGGAAAAGTCTGTGAACCCTGTGTGAATATATAAAATATGAAAATAAATAATAATAAAAAAAATGAATTACAGAACATACCTGCATAACAGGATGCCTGTTATGATTAGAAGCATCGGGAACGTACTGAGTATATTCGGTTTGATGCAAGGGACTTGCACCATTATAATACGCTGTGTGATTCTGTACAGGCAAACATTGTCCGCCCGCTTGCTGGCCACCCTGGCCACCCATAATCTGCACCATTGTGTGAGGTGAGTACGTGGTGTGATACATAGTCAAAAATAAATACGTAAAATCTGATCGGCGATCAGTCTTTTTTTTGCTCAATTGAAGAACCGACGACACAACTCAGTCTACTGCCACAACTCCAACAAAGTGCGCCTTCTCTAACAAAGTGCCTTTGTCCAAGAGAGCATTTCCACTGAATCTCGCAAATTTTTCAATCAATTTCTCAAAAAAGCTAATCCACGTGTGTGCTGGACAGAAAGTGGTTGAAAATAAAAAAAAAATAAAACTCTCGTCTCCTTCAGTCAGACTTTGCTCACCCTCTTTCGCCACGCTATCTTTCTCTCACTTTGTTTTCCTGTCGATTGGGCCATCTATCAATCAGTCGACAACAGAAGGAATTTTAATTAGACGTAGGTACTGAAATTAGTCGATTCAAAATGTTGCATGCATCGTGTGTGATAACGGTTATTCAGGTATTTGGAAAATCACTGAAAAAATGGGAAACGCGATAAAAGAACCGGCTTCATCGGAAAGAATACGAGTCGATTCTGCACATTTGTCAACCGACACTGACATTACTTTTGAGCTCTTGAGATAACGAGATCACGAATTTATTATTCGAATAACTAACTACATTTTACTTTCCTATCGCATGCTTTCTCTTATCACCTCGGAAAAACTGCGCGAAAATGGAGCCGTTTTGGCAGCCTTCAGATTTCGAGGTTAGGTTTGACAGGTTTCGAGCTTTCAAAGTGACATCGCGGGGTTTAATTATCGCGAGGGATATTAGTAAATCGGGCGGATTGAGAGACGCAACCCTTGAGGGCTCGATTCAATTTGCGAATTTTCTTTCCTAGATTAGAGAATGAGACTATTAACGCAGGCAATTATGCAATATGCAAACAGCAAAGCAGTTGATTCTCGGATGAAAAGAGATGAGAAAAACGTGAGTGGAATTAACACAAGCGAGGACAGTGAAGGTCAGTGAGTCGGAATGAATCCGTTAACGAAGCTAGCACCGGGTAATGGACTAAATACCTGTTTTTGGTAGACTCAAAATACCTGTGCACAATCAAGCAATCGCCATGTTGGGAATATCTATAGCGCGATGGTGGATTCCATTGACAAGTTTTGCTTTTGCTTCCCTTTCGGCTAGTTCCGAACTGATAATGTAGGACATCCGCGTTATTGAAATTGTTCACTCTCTGATGAATTTTATCGCAGCGATTTCCCGATCGTTGAGTCTGTCCCCGAGCCGCGTTGGATTGATCCAAAACTGACGTCCGCTGAGGCAAGTTAGGCACGAAAAGTTCACGATTCCCACCGCCGGGTCAAACCGGGTTTGGACCACTCAGGACCATCACTCGATCATTTAAAATTTTGAATTTATGACGTTTTGCACGTCAACGATCGCTGTTCGCACTTTTCAATAGAGATGTCACTTTTCGCTCTTTTCGGAAACCGGGAGAACTATCGACAAATATAGCTGACAGGTGCCGCCTCGGTGACATTTTCTGATTGACTGGGGGGCGGCTCCCAACTGCTAGGTGGCGCTAGGGGTTCGGCTCCGAGTTCCGTGAAAATTCAACTTTAATATATGAAAAATGACTTTTTTTAAACAAATTATTCATCAAAGTTTATAGTTCATTCGTAATATAGAGACGAAATGTCAATTATTCAGTTTGCAAAGGTAAAATTTAAATACTTCAGTTTTTCTTGCATAGTTCTGAATTTCACAAAGATAAAATAATTATTTACTTAAAGAACGTTTCATAGTAAATGTTTTAAAAAGTTTTCTATTTTTCTAAAGCGAAAACTAAAAAGAAACATATTTAAAAATTAAATAATCATCTGCTTTGGAGAAAAATCGTCTTCGTCTTTTGTCTTTTTGTTAACTATAACTGTTTTTGGTTAAAATTTTATCATTTGAAGTTTCTTCTCTTTGGTTAAAAATGTATCTTACTTTATTTTTCATTAAAAACTGATCTTTTTTATTTTGAAAATTACATGATTTATTGAAAAATTTTCCTTTTTGGTTGAATTCAACAGCTTCTAAATTAAAAAATAATTTTTTTAACTGAAATATTTATTATTAAATTTTACTTTGTTTGTTGAAAATTCATCCCTTTAATTAAAAATTGATTAACTAAAAATTTAACTTTCCACTTTTTGTTAAACATTCTTTTACTTTAAAAATGAACCATTTGGATGAAAATTCATGTATCTAAAAATCATTTTTCGGTTGAAAATTTAACATATTAAAAAAATTCCGTATTCTTTTCTGAAAAATGGATCTTTTCAGTTATTTATTTAGTTATTATTCTTCTTGTTTGCAAATTAATTTATTTTGGTGAATAAGTCATTCCTATGGGTCAAATTATTATAATTATATTATTTTAAATTTAATTAATTTAATTTTTAATTTAATTTAAATTTAAATAATAATAAATAAATATAAATATAAATATAAGAAAAATATTTTAAAAATATATATAAAAATATAAATAAATAATAATAATAAATTTAAATTTAATTTTAATTTAATTTAGTTTAATTAATTTAATTGAATTAAATTATTAAATTAATACTTTGTTGATATTATTCTTTTTTAAGCTAGAAATTAATTTTTAAATTAAAAACTGGACGTTTTGGTAAAAAATTAATATTCTTGTTGAAAAATTCATCTTTTTTGGTTGAAAATTTATCATTTTTGATTGAAAATGTAAGTATTTTGTTTAAACCTTTTTTTCTTTTGTTCAAACATTTTTTTACTGAAAATTGAATTATTTTTTAATAGAATTATTATTTTTTTATTTGTGAATTTCATTTCTTTCGGTAAAAATCGAAATATTTTATTTAAAAAAATTGTGTTTCAAACAATTAATTACTTTAGTGACAATATATTTGTACTTCCTTTTTTTTGTTTGAAAATTTAAGTGTTTTGTTCAAATCTTCTTTTGTTGGTTCAACATTATTTTTATAACTGAAAATTGTCCTATTTCATGTTTGGTTAAAACTCTTTTTTTATTGATAAAGTTATGTTCTTTCGATAAAGATCCGAGTTCCGCGAAAATTCAAAATTAATCAGACAGACAAAATTAATTAATCAAACAAATTTTAATTAATTAAAAAAAATTAAATTAAAAAATTAATTAAAATATTAAATAAAATAAATTAAATTAAATAAATTAAATTAATAAATTAAATTAAATAAAATAATAATAAAATTAATTAAAAAATTAAATTAAAATTAAAAAAAACATTAATCAAACAAATTAATCAGACATATTCATCATACATATTTTCAACAGTTTCCTACATTTTTTATAGCGAAAACTGAAAAAAAGCATTAAAAAAAATTAAATAACCATTTGTTTTGGAGAAAAATCGTGTTTTTTCGTTTTTGGGTTGCATTCAACTGTTTTTATCAAAATTTTATCAGTTGAAGTTTCTTTTCTTTAGTTAAAAATTTAAAATATTTTATTTTTTCATTAAGCATGAAATGTTTATTCAGAAAATGATGTAATTTTTGTTTAAAAAAATCCTTTTTGGTTGAATTCAACGGCTTGGAATTTAAAAAATATTTTTTGGCTTAAATATCAACTATTACATTTTACTTTGTTTGTTAAACATTCTCCTCTTTTACTTTAAAAATTAAACATTTGGATGAAAATTCATGTATATTATTAAAAATTCGTCTCTTTTAGTTAATCTAACATACAAATTCTATATTCTTTTCTTAAAAATGTATATTTTTAGTTATTTATTTAGTTATTTTTGTTATTATTCTTCTTGGTGGCAAATTCATTTATTTTGGTTAAAAATTCATTTCGATGGTTAAAAATTTAATTATATTTTTAATAATATTATTTTTAACTAAAAATTAATTTTTTACTTAAAAGCTCGACATCTTGGTAAAAAATTTAAGTATTTTTTCAAACCTCCTTCTTTTGTTTCAAAATTATTTTTTTACCCGAAAATTGAACTATTTTATTTTTGGTAAGAAATTATTTTATTTTTTATGTTTGTTGAAAATTTAAGTGTTTTGTTCGAACCTTCTTTTTGGGTTCAAGATTATTTTTTAATCTAAAAATTGAGCTATTTCATGTTTAGTTAAAATCTTTTTTTATTTAATCAATTAATTTCTTTCAATAGAGATTCAACTATTTTATTGAAAATTTGGTTGTTATGATTAACGTTATAACTTAAATATTAAGTATTTGCTTTATAATTCGTCTATTTATTTGCATTCAATTTATTTAATTTAATATAAAAATGTTTTTAGGTAGGACTATCAACTAATCAATTTTTCGTTAAAAATTCATATTTTTTTTTGGTCAAAGTTATACTACTTTGTTGGGAAATAATTTTTTTGGTTAAAGATTCATTACTTTAGTGGAAAATTCATCTCTATTAATTTCCTTAACAGAAAATTGGACTATTTCATTTCTTGTTTAAAATGTTTTCTTTTTAAGTTAAAAATTCGCTCCTTTTTTGCGAGTTGAAGTATATTGTTGAAAACTCAATTTTTTTATCGACAACTTTCACTATTCCATTTTTGGATAAGTTTGGTTGTTGTTGAAAATTTGAAAATTTTATTAAAAATTCGTTTTCTTTTAGTAGAAAATTTACTATTAATTAAAATATTAAATTCTTTCTCTTCAGGCTGAATGACTGACACTTTAACTCTTTTTAGTGAATGAAATATAAACATTTATTAATAATTTGTATAACAAAAGCTAATTTTCATGTATTAAATTTGAGTTTTCGCGGAACTTGGACCCGAACAGATCGCGCACTCTACTGAGTTAATACGAACTGCCAGGTGACGCTAGCTATTCGGGTCCAAGCCCCGCGAAAACTTAAATTTAATATATGAAAAATAGCTTTTTTTATACAAATTATTATTTAAAAAAATTTTAAGTTTATATTTCATTCATCAAATAGAGTTAAAGTGTGAGTCCTTCAGTCTGAAAAGAAGAAATTTAATATTATAATTACTGGTCACTTTTTCTTGTGTAGTTCTGAATTTCACAAATATAATATATTAATGATTTTCGCTGGGGGATATTTACTGAAAGAACGTTATGATGAACATGTTTAAAAAAATGTTCTATTATTTAAAGCAAAAAAGAAATTAATTAAAAAATCAATTGTTTTCGAAAAAATCGTCCTCGTTTTTTTTGCTTAATTAAAAGATTTTGGAAAATGACAGGATTTGTTGAAAATGTTGAAAATTAAGTGCTTCATTTAAAGTTCGCCTGTTTTGTTTAAATTTAAATATTTTTTAATTAATATTAAAATATTAAAAATCTTTTTTGGTTGAAATATCAACTATTCATTTATTATTGAAAATTCATCTTCTTTGTTTCAAAGGGTTTTAAAATGGTTTCTTTTTTAGTTGAAAATTCACTTTTTTTTGTTGCAAATTTAACCTGACTTAACTATATTGTTGAAAATTCAATCTTTTGATCTGTAAATTTCACTATTGCATTTTTGGTTGAAAATTTATTTTTCTAGTTGAAAATTTAACAATTTTGTAGACATTTTTTATCCTTTAGTAGAAAATTAATCCTGTTTCTAAAAAATTAATCTTTTTTGCTTGAAAAATTATTTTTCAGTTGAAAATTTAACAAGTTTATTAAAATTCATTTTTCTTTTCTTAAAAATTCATCTTCTTGTTTGAAAATTAATTATTTTTTGTTAAAAATGTAAGTATTGTGTTCGAACCTCCTTTTTTGGTTCAAAATTATTTTTTGAATTAAAAATTGAACTATTTAATTTTTGGAAACAAATTTTTTTTAGTTCTTATTCATTTCTTTTGATGAAAATTTAACTCTGATTTATAATATAAAATTTTTTGTTGTTAAAATTTTCGTTCTTGAACTGAAAAATTAAGTGCTTCATTTAAAGTTCGTCTGTTTTGTTTAAATGTAACTATTTTTTATTTAATAATAAAATATTTAAAATATTTTTTGGTTAAAATATCAACTATTAAATTTTTTATTGAAAA
>JAWWLR010000034.1:112910925-112925806 GCA_035041075.1 Acraspis erinacei
GAAACCTGAAACACGCAGAATCACTGATCAAGAAAGGAAAGTCGCGTCGCGTCTCCGATTAACTTAAACTAATATTAATCACTTAAACCGCGAATCTTTCACTATGTAAATATCTTTACGTCTTTTTCACTTTGAACCGAATTTGAAGAAAATACACTTTGTTTAACGGTTCTTCGACCTTGGCCGGCTCACAGATCAGCTCTTCTGATTTGTCTCTAATTTTGTTTTTGATCGCGGGCACACTCTCTCTTCTGAATTTTTTTCCGTTTCGTAGATTGGGGAAAAAAAGTTTGCTTACCGCGATGAAAGGAGTCATGTCGGCTTCAACGTTGCCGTTCTTGTCTGTGACTCTGAGGAAGGTGCACCGGGGTTCTTTATACCCCCGTGAGAAGCAGGGGGGTGTAAAGGGGGCCCGGCGAAGAAGAGACGGGACGGCCCGGGACGGGACGGGACGTGACGGGGGGCCTTTCGAGTGAGAGTAATTCGACAGTGAGACGATAGATACTCCTTCTCTTTCTCTTTCTATGGCCATTGGCCATCTCACCCCCTCCTCATCCTTTTCCTCTCACAATCTGGCTCCTCGGATAAGTCGGATGTAAGCGACCTCCAATCTTCATGGAAATTTTGAATAGATTGCAACACCAAGTCCTTTTGATTAGGGTTTGCGTAGACCTAGTTTGGAAAGAGTGATTCAGAGTAAATCGAAATTTATTTTTTGGGCGAGCAGACTTTATAGGCTTTCCCCTATTTCCCCCTGTTATGTTATTTATTTATTTTCCATTTATTTGTTTTAGTTATTTCGATTTATATTGGGAAGAGCAGACTTCATAGGCTTTCCCCTGTTTCCCTATTTCCCAATTTCCCCCTTTTTATTATTTTTCATTCATTTTAGAATATTTATTATTTGGAAGAATAGTCTTCACAGGCTTTCCCCGATTTACCCTCTTTTCCCCTTTCTATTATTTTTTATTTATTTACTTTATTTATTTAGATTCAGTATTGAAAAGAGCAGACTTCATAGGCTTTCCCCAATTTTCCTCTTTTCCCCTTTTCTTATTATTTTTTATTTGTTTCATTTATTTAGATTTATTATTGGGAAGACCAGACTTCATAGGCTTTCCTCTATTTCCCTCTTTCCTCCTTTTTGTTATTTATTTTCCATTTATTTGTTTTATTTATTTATATTTATTATTTATAAGAGCAGGCTTCATAGGCTTTCCCTTATTCTCTTATATTTCTGTCTTTCCCCCTTTTTATTATTTTTCATTTATTTATATTTATTATTTCGAACAGCAGACTTCATAGGCTTTCCCCTTTTCCCTTCTTTTCCCCCTTCCCCTGTTTTATTATTTTTCATTTATTTTATTATATTTAGCTATTATTTGGAAGGATAGTCTTCACAGTTTTCCCCCGATTTACCCTCTTTTCCTCTTTTCCCCTTTTTATTATTTTGTATTTATTTCCTTTATTTATTTAGATTCAGTATGGAAAAGAGCAGACTTCATAGGCTTCCTCAATTTCCCTCTTTTCCCCTTTTCTTTAATTTCGTATTTGTTTAATTTATTTAGATTTATTATTGGGAAGAGCAGACTTAATAAGCTTTTCCCGATTTACCCACTTTCCCCTTTTTTATTTTATTTTTCATCTATGTTATTTCTTGATTTTTTTATTTAGATTTATTATTATTGGGACGAGCAGACTTCAAAGGCTTTCCCCTATTTCCCTCGCTTCCCATTTTTTAAAGAATTCTGCTTTTTCCCTCTTTTTTAGAAACATCCCCCTCTTTTCATATTTTCATTTCAATTAGCATTAAATTAAAAGAGCTCAATTTTAATATTTTCCATATAAAATTAGTTTTTTTTTTTTGGTTTTGAAGTTCAAAAAATGTATGGTAAATTCGTCTTTTTGGTATGAATAAAACCCAATTGGAAAATCCAATTATTATTCCTTTAAATTCATTATTTTTGGTTAAAAAGTCTTCTTTTATATTTTTGATACAGAAATGATGTTTTTTTGGTTAAAAAAATCGACTGTTTGATTGAAACTTTCATTATTTTGTTGAATATTCCAAAATATTTTTTAAGTTGTATTTTTTAGAAGAAAATTTATATTTTCGGAATTAAAATTTAACGGTTTGGTAAAAAATTAATGCTTTAGCTTAAAATTTAAAGTTTGTTTTTGTTGTAAAAATGAACTTTTTTCGAAAATTCCCATTTTCAGGTTGAAAATTCAATTTTTTTTTGTACAGAACTAATTTTTGTACTGATATAAATTGAAATATTTTGTTAACATTTTTTGCTTTTAGTTAGACTTGAAGTTCTTGATTGAAAAGTTAACTATTTCGTTAAAAGTTTCTTCTTTTTTTTATTAATTTTTAACTGAAAATTCAACTATTTTATTTTTGGTTAAAAATTTATATTTTAGTAAAAAACTAATATTCTTGGTTGAAAATCCAACTTTTTTTGTTGCAAATTTATTCTTTGACTTGTTGATAATTGAAATTATTTGTTGTTGTTTTTTGCTTTTAGTTAGACTTCTGTTGCTTGATTGGAAAGTTAATTGTCTTATTCAAAAAAATTTTGTTGTTAATTTTTTAACAGAAAATTCAACTATATCATTTTTGGTTGAAAATTTATATTTTGGTAGAAAATTAATCTTCTTAGTTGAAAATTTATCTTTGTGGTTGAAAGCTCAACTACTTGTTTTCATTTCTTTGATTGAAGATTGCTCATTTTATTTGGTTGGAAATTAAATTTTTATTTCAACTTAAAATTTATCTGTTTTATTTGTTGAAAAATTAATATTTTTAGGTACAAACGCACCTATTTGGCTGAAAATTTAACTATATTTTTGAAAATTATTATTTTTTAGTAGAAAATAAATCTTCTTGGTTGAGCATTTAGATAATTATTTGAAAATTAAACTATTTTGAGTATTTTTTCATGGAAAATTTTTTTTTTGCATTAAAATTCAATATATTTTTATTAGAATTAATTTTTTTGTCGAAAATTCAACTACTTCGTTGAAAGTTAAACTGCTTAATTGAACATTCATTTTTTTTAACTAGAAATTTAACTATTTCATTTGTTGATCAAAATTCCTTGATTTTAGATAAAAATTCAGTTATTTATTTGAAAAAGAATTTCTGGTTCAAAATTGATAATTTCGGATTTTTGAACAATTTTGTTAATAATTCATTATATAATGGTTGAAGTTTACCTATTTTGTTGACATTTTTTTGTTTGATGGAAGGTTAATTTTCTTAAGTGAAAATTTAAGTATTTAATTTTTAACTGAAAAATTGATCGGATTTAGTTCAAAGTTCATGTCTTCTGGTAGAAAATTCAACTATTTGTTAAAAAATAACACTTTGGTTTTAAAATGGAAGTTTATGATTGAAGATTAATAATTTCGGTTAAAAAACAATTTTTTTTTATTAGAAAAGTAACCAATTTGTTGAAAATTCGTTTTTTTTTATTGATTATGAATTTTTAAAATTTATCATCAAAAAGCTAGCTTATAAAACATCGTTAAAAATCAGATTTATTATCAATTTGTCTAATAGACATAAATTTCCTAATCTTACAAGTAAAATTATAAAAATTTCAATTCGAATATGAAAACAAATGACTCATGGTCTCAAAATAAGCATACAATCCTACTCCGAT
This sequence comes from Acraspis erinacei, assembly GCA_035041075.1. NCBI lineage: Eukaryota > Metazoa > Arthropoda > Insecta > Hymenoptera > Cynipidae > Acraspis > Acraspis erinacei. The sequence continues at coordinate 112,914,594 of JAWWLR010000034.1, forward strand.
GACCTCTAATCAAAAAGACCTATGCACTCAGGAAGTCAATATTTTTAACTTTTTTTATTTTTCAAAAATCTTTTCCTTGAAAAAATATTTTGTAAATTAGACTACAAGTGTTGTGCAATCGATTCTCCATTAACCGATTTCCCCGAGTTTATGTGATGGTTTTATTACGATCGTGCAACATAGGTGTGTTGCAAGAATCTCATTTTAATTATTTTTCTGTTCTTAAATTTTTTAGATCTTTCAACTTTATTGGCTAATAAAAATTTTTGATTATTGATAAAATTCATCTACTTAGATTGCAAATGAAATTTTTTATGTGATAAGTCATTATTTTTTAATCAGTAGCTACTTTCAGTTTTTTATTTTTTCACGAGAAAAGGATGGACAATTATAATTTGAATTGAAAAAAATTGTTAACGCTAGCTTTTAAGATTCAAGACCTTCAAAATAAAATTTTCTAATTTTAACAATTTACTAAGGAAGAAATTGAAATTGAAATTTGATGTACGTAAACCCTTAAAAATTCCTATTATTTTAAGTAAATTTAATCTTTCAAAAATTAAAAATTTTCAAATTTTCAATTATACTTTTCGAAATTTAACCATTTCAAATTTAATTGCAAATTTTAAACTTATGAAAGGTAAAAATCAAAAATTTAGTGTTCACTATGAAAATTTCTAATTTAAAAATTGAAGCCATTAAAGAAATAAAGAACTTGTTCAATTTTTTCATAGAAAATTTTTTTTTTCTAACTGAGTTTGAAATTTCTAACTTTTTAGAACAATTTTTAAAATGAAAAAAATTTAATATTCAATTCCCGGTTTGAAAATCTTCTCATTTTCTAAACTTGAATCTGAAAAATTGAATATTCCCTTAATTTCAAGTTTCTTAAGTATTAAATAATTACTTTTTATTTTGAATGTTTTTTTTTAGAATAATTCAATTTTAAAGCTTTACAATTAAATTTTCTTCAATTTTAAATGGTGAAAATATAGGTGAATTTATTTTTTGATTTTAAAAAGTTTATCCAATCAATTTTTAAAGTAAATCATAACTTTCTGAATTTATTAAAAATGTAGGTTTCTAGAATTTTAGAATCTTTTCCTTTAAAGTATTCAAATTATTTTTCAATTCCCACTCCTTTCTATTAAAATGGTCCAAATTGAAAAATTTTAGTTTGAATTTTTAGAATTTTTTTTTAGTTGAGAATTAATTTTATTTTAAATTGATCGTTTTTATTTTAAAATTCAAGTATCTAGTTGGCAATTCATGTCAACTGCTAAATTTTTTATTCACAATTTATCTTTTTGGGATGCAAATTTAATCACTTTGTTGAATCAGAAACTCTTGTGTTAACAATTAATTTTTTGTCTGTCCAAGATTTATCATTTTTTTGGAAGTTCGTCTGTTTGGCTAAAAAAAAGCTATTTCGTTGAAATTTTTTTTTTCTTCGCCTGAAAATAAAAAATTTGTACTGAAAATTTAATTATTGTAGTTGAAACTATCTGCATATTTTTTTAAAGTTTGTTTTCTTTGTTGAAAATTATTTCTTTTTTTTAAACTAAAAATTAAACTTGAAAAATTATCTTTTCTAGCTCAAAAGAAGTATTTTTCGGTAAAAATCAATTTTTTGGGATGCATATTCACCTTTTTGGTTGAATATTCTTCTCTTTATTTAAAAATGTAAGTACTTTCTTGAAAAATTTTTCTTTTTTCTCATTTCTTTTTTTTTAATTTATATCTTTAGTTTAAAATTAATTTTTTAATTAATAATTTACCAATTCAATTCTCGGTAGACAATTTATCTTTTTTTAGTTGAAAATTTATGTATTTTGTTAAAAATTGTTGTCTTGAAACTGGAAAAAACATTATTTATAAAAAACTTTATAATAAACTGCAATTTCTAAATATATATCGATAGAATGTAAACATCAAATTGGGAAACTTTGATCTTTATAGAAATAAGCATGAATCCCAAAACCCAAATCTATGAGAATAATAGTATTACTAATTCAAAACCTGTTATTCCATTATTATGAAATCGTAAAAATTCTACGAAGCCCGTTTGCTTCCTGTTATCTCAGCAGACACCGACTAGACGGAGTATAAATATAGAACTTCTTAGCATTCCAGAAAACACTATTTGATTACAAGGAAATAAATTATCATTTTTTATATATATCTTGAATCAATTAGTTTTTAATTTACTCGGCAAATGCAAAACTGGATATTTGTATCCATGGAATTCTAATTTTTCCCTTTTAAAAAATAAGCATATCAAAACTTCTGATAGGGATTCGCCACGAATTAATACAAAAAAGTATAAAAATATCTTATTCCCCTTCCCCATTTCACTTCATTTTTATCCCAACACCTCCCTTACCCTTATTTACCCAAATTCTGAACCCATCATTTCCCCTTAATTCCCAACTTCTTCCTCCAATTCCTCCTCTCCTCTAATTACTCCTCTCCTAACTTTTTGTCTAACGCATCTATTCTCCACTTCCCTCTCTTAGACCTCACATCCCCTCTCCACTACTTCCTACCCCTCATTGCCGTTAATTTTTCTCCCATAATTTTCGACCATTTCACCTAATTACTCCTTCACTTCAATGATGTCTCCTCCCCTCACTTCTACTACTTCTCTCAAATATTTCCCTTGTTTCTCCTTCCAAAATTTCGCCTATACTTCCCCTGCATGATTGCTCCCAAATTTGTAATCCCTTATTTCTAAACCTCCTATCATTTCCCCTAGTTCCATACCCCACATTTCCAGTCACTTTTACTACTGTCCCTTATATCATTAGAACTCTCTTCCTGTCATTTCCCTCTCCTCATTTCCGCTTATTTTCTCTACTTTCCCTCCCCTAGTTTTTTATAACTTCTCCTACTTTTCCTCCACTTACTTCTCCTACTTCCCCTCCCAGAATTCTCACTGTCTCCTCACCATTCGCTTGCTCTACTTCCTCTCGTTTAACTCCCCCAACTGCTTCTCATCGCAATTTTACTCATTGCCCCTCCCATCACTTTGTATACTTCCCAATCCCTAATTTTTTCACCACTTTCCTTTGCGTCGATTCCCCATCACTTTATCTACTTCCCCTACCCTCGTTTCCCCTGTTGAACCTTACTTCTTCTCCCTTCAGCTTCTCTATTTCCCCTCTTATAATTTCCCCTACTACCCCGTCCCTTATGAATTGTGAGTTAGAAGTTCCTCTCACTTACCCTTTCTGGGAAAAAAGTATAAGAGAGGAAGGAACGGACACCTGAGTTAAAACTATGAGTGCTTCCATTAAAAAAATATGAAAAGTAGGCGTTACAAGGAAGGGTTTCGTAGCCTATCAAGACTTCTATTTAAGTCTGAACTCAACCTCAATACAAAATTTAATTTTTCTAGTTTTAGTTTTACTTTTCTTTCACAATTTTTGTTTATTTATTTTTAAATTTAAATTTATTTTAAACAAAAAACCTGGAAAAGGGGTTAATCGTATGGAAAATTCCATTACGTTATTCATTTCCTATTTATTTTCTTAATGTTATTTTATTCTATTTTTTTATTTCTTGGTAAAGATTTTCATTTTTAGATTTAGTAACTTTTGGAGTTTTAGAACATTTCTTTTTCTAATCTCTTTTTAACAAAAAATTTGCAGGTCCTTCGTTATCTTTTCAGATAAATAGTTTCAAAAAAATTTATTTTAAAAGTCTGGAAAAGGGGATGGTCTTACAAAAAATTCCTTCAAAGTAGTTAGTCCTCATTTACTTATATAATATTATTTTATTATATATTTTTTTATTTCTTGACAATAATTTTGTATTTTAGATTTCTTTTATTGTTTTTCAAAACAATGTTGTCTGTTTCTTTCATGTCTTTTCAAATTAATCCTTAAAATATTTATTTTTTGAAAATCTATAAAAGGGTTTAATTTCTCGGAAATTTATTTTTTGGTGAGGGGTAGTGAAGGAAGGGGACATGAGATTAAGGAAGTAAGGGGAGGGTAGCCAGGGCCCTTCCTATCACTTCCCCTCACTTCCCTTTACTTTCTATCACTTCCGCACCCTTCCCTCATTTATCCTTTCGCCACTTCCCTTACTTCTTATTTCCCCTCCTCTCACTTTATCTCACCTCCCCTCCTCATACCTCACTCCTCACTTTCTCTCATTCTTTCTCGCTTACCGTGACTCCTCCTCATCCTCTCCCTCAATTCCCATAACTTCCCCTTCACTCGATTCCCCTCAATTCCCCTCCTTTAAAAAAAGTACAAGCTACAGAACCCTAAAAAGATAAAATTTCTACCAAACGAGCTAAATTTCAAAACCAAAAAGATGCATATTGAATAAAATAGTTGAATTTCAAATCATAAAAGATTTTTCAGTCCAGAATAAAAAAAAAACGTTTAAGAAAAATATTAATTTGAAAATTATTTTAAAATCTTCTGGATTCACTTTTGCCAATTTTGAAAACCTTTTGTAGTGCTTTAAAATATTCTCTTTATATTAATTTAAAATAAAAATAAAGAATCACTTTAAATATTCCCAGGACTTTTAAGAAATTTTGTTTATTATCTTAAAACCTTAAAAAATTTTAAATCTTTAAAATTTTATTTCGAAATTTTCAAAAACTCCACTTTGTTATAAGTTTTTGTAATATGTCATTATTTTTTGAAATTTTGTACAAACTTCTTCATATTTTTTTCTTAAATTTTGAAACAATTCTGCAAAATTATGAAATGGCCTTTGTTATGAAATCTTTTTAAATATTCTGTTGAAATAAATATTGCGATATAAAACATCATTACAAATTTTCCAACAAATCTCAAGAAAATGTTTTTATTTCCTTGAAACCTTTTACAATTCTCAAAATCCTTTTAAATTTGTTGTTTGAAATATTCAGATATCTATATTTTGTTTAAAATACAATACATTTTTTTATCCTCCCAAAAACTTCGAAATCTATTTTAAACTTATTAAAATTTTTTCTAAAATATTGTAATCTTGCAAAATTCAAAAATTTTTCTTTGAAATCTTCTGCATTCTTTTCCAAAATTTAAGGAAATGGATTGAAATTTTTAAAAATTTGTTCTTTTAATTAGTTTTTCAACTAAAAAAAAAGTTTCAATTTTCCGTTAAATCTTACAAGAAAATTTTTATTATCTTAAAATATTCAAAAATCTATTACAAAAATATTTTTGAGCTTTGGAAGAGAATAGACGACGTGGGAAATTAAAAAAAAAGTCAAGAATTTCTCGAATTTTGTACCTTGAATTCAACTTGTGGCGTGATCTAGAAAAGTTGCAGAAAATATCTGAAATTGATGTCACAGAGTCTTTGAAATATTATGATAAATTTAAACCAATAGAAAATCTAACATCTTTGAGGGTTCTCGAAATATAATTAAAAATGTCTAAGCGTATCCGCCTCGGATTGTAGTCGTCGTAACCAGCGAGGCCATTTGACAGCGCTAATCTCCGACTGAAATTCAGCACAGATACGGTTCGACAGTGTTAGTCATATTTCGGGAACCCGTGAATATTTTTTAAATTTTATTAATTTAAATTAAAGATAAGATTTGAAAGATTATCGACGAAAATTTCTCAGATTTTTCTACAGTGCTTAATTTTTGAAATCTTATATTTAAGTTAAGCTAATAAGACTTTTTAAAGGTTTACGGGTTCCCAAGGTATGAAAATTAATCTCCAAGCGTTTTTGCGTAGAGTTTCAGTCAACGATCGCCGCTGGTGTTGTCGACTAGCCTCGCTGGTTACGCCGACTGAAACTGGACACACAAAACGCTTAGACATTTTTTAGTAATATTTCGGGAACCCCTGTATATTTTTCAAGTTAGAAAATTCGAGAAATTTTTACTCAAACAAATTTTTCACATGTGTAGTCACTTCAAAACTTTTAAAAAGTTGACCTCTCTTTTTAAAACGATTAATCACGTTTCAAAGTTAGCAGTCAATTATAGTAATACTCGCGCTGTTCGTACGGAAAATTTTCGACGAATTTGAACCTTATCAAAAGCATTCAAGTTTAAATATTACAATATTTTTCAGCTGAATTATTTAAAACAAAAAATTTGTAAATAAGAAACTAACGTTTGGCACTTTAAAGTGTAGATGACTCTTGAAAAATAAAAAATAAAAAGAATAAACTGAATAAAAAGAAAAAACCAATCTAGGATTACAGCATCATGTCAGGTTGTAATATATGAAAGATTGCTTTGCGTAATTTGGTGAGAGCATCAGGCTTACACGAGTACCACGAATAGCAGTACTTTGTGATCTTGCTTACTTAGGCATAAACGGTTTCTTAATTATGGCAGGTTTATACGCTTCAAGTGATTCATCTGGCCAGATAAATTAGTTACCGCACGTAATTCAGTAATGAATGTTGTTTGCCAATAAAATCTCTTACAATCGTGCTTACGCAGTAACCTGCGTTACTAGTTTTGTTCTCCCCCCTCTCCATTCTTCGTTGATGCCCGTAATTTTGGCTGAACTCGAGAGGTGGTTTTCTGCAGTTTTCCTCTCCCCTGGCCAAACGTCCATGCAAGTGCGAGCGCTTATAATAATGTCGGATAGAGCCGTTAATAGACCGCGGTTTTATAATAAAAGAGCATAGTACAATAGTTTTTATTTGGAATGCTACGGGACATAAATGGACCAACATTAGAAAAAAGTTTATTTTTAACCAAGAATGATGACTGTTTTACGAAAATTTATGAATATTCAATCGAGAAAGATTAATCTTAAATTTAAAAATGGAATCCTCAAATTTCTAGTTCGAAAAATTAATTTTCAAGAACAAAAAAGTAATTTTTAACAATTTAAATTCAACATAAAAAAACGCATTTTGAAAGTGATAGTTGAATCCCGAGCTAGAAAGTTGCATTTTCTACAAAAGAGATTTATTTTCTAATTCAAAATATGAATTTTCAAAAAATAACATTGTTAGTTTAAGGAATGCATTTTCAACACTAAAAATTCGTTTTCAACTAGTTTGAAATCAATGAAAGAAAACTAATTTTTAACCTAATAGTTGAGACGATTTCATTTTTGGGTCAAAAATATATTTTTTTAATTGAAAATTTATCTATTTGATTCAGGATACAGTTATTCCATTAAAAATTTATTTCTTCGCTACAAATATCATTATTTTATTTTGTTTGGAATTTTCAAGAATTAGGTAAAGTTATGTAATCCAAAAAGAATAATTTTTAACAATCAAACTAAGTTTTCTAAGAGAAAAAACGAATTTCCAACAAATTGTATCAATGTTCAAAAAAATTGTTGAACATTAACTGCAAAAGGACGAATTATCTGGAAATCAGATGAATTTAAAATTCGAAAATATTATTTTTTTTTTTAACAAAAAAGTCAATTTTCTACCCAATACTTCAATTTTAATTAAAATAATTTAATTTTAACCGATAAATTGAATTGTTAATAATTTTCTACCAAATTTTTATTTTTAGCTAAAAAGAATATCTTTCTACAAAATAGTGGAACTTTTGAATCACAAATATGAATTTTTAGATAAAAAATCAATTATTTAAAAAAATAATCAAATTTTCAGCCTAATAGATGATACATTAAATTTGAGAAAAATTGTTGAATTTTAAAGCCAAAAGGACAAATTATATACAAAGCAATTCAATTTTCAAAACCGAAAATATTTTTTTTCTCTAATTTAATTTTCTTCCACATGCTTAAATTTTAATAAAAATAGTTTAATTTTTCAACAAATAGTTCATAAACTAAAAATATCATTTCTCAACAAAAAAAGTTAATTTTCAACAGTGTAGTCTAATTTTTTACCTAATTATTTAATTTTTAAACTAAAAAGACTAGCTTTCTGCAAAAAGATGACATTTTGACCAGAAAATATGAATTTTCAAGTAAAATGATAAAATAATTTATATTTCAATCGAAAAGGATTTAAATTTAAAATAGAAAGCAGTTGAATTTAACAAAAAAAGACGAATTGTCAAGAAAAATAGTTGAATTCTGAACCAGAAAAGATAAATTTACAAAACCAAACTGTTATATTTTTGACGAAAAAAGATGAATTTTCAACAAAAATCATTGTCGGCCAAAAGAGTTGAAATTGTCAATTGTCTGACAATAATGGAATAGTTACATTTTTATCTAAAAAAATTATTTTTTACCAATGCAACGAATATTCAACAAATAAAAATAATAAGTTTTCAAGCAAAAAGATGAATTTTAAACTAAAGTGATTATTCTTAAAAATAAAAAAAGAATTTTCAAGATGAGTTCAATTCAACATTCGAGCTAAAAGATGCTTTTTTAAACAGGACAATTAATTATTAAATAATTAAATTTTCAGTCCAAGATTTCAACATTCAACCCGGAGGATGATTTTTTAATTAGGATGATTAATTTTCTAAAAATTAGGTAGTTGAATTTTCCATCAGAGATGAATCTTTAACAAACAAACAAAATAATTTGTAAAAAGTAGTTCAACTTTCAGAATTTTCACTCGAAAAGAATGACTTCTTAGCAAAATAGTGGAATTTTAAAAAACATACTTAAATTCCCAGCAGAAGATTTATTTTTAAAAAGGAATATTAAATTTCTAAAAATTACAAAGCTGATTTTTTAATCAAATATGAATCTATAGCAATAAACAAATCATTGTTGAGAAAGTCGTTCAAATTTCAGAATAAAAAAAAAAAACTTTTTAAATAGATAGTCGAATATTCAAAAAAATAATTAAATTTCCAGCAAAATTGTTCAATCCAAAGGTTTATTTTTTAACCAAAAAGTTTAACTTTTTCAAATTACAACAAAATTTAGAATAAAAGAGTTCACCATTCAACCCAAAAGATGATTTTTTTAAACAGGAAGATTAATTTTCTGAAAATAACATAGTTGAATTTTCAACCAAAGAGATGAATCTTCAACAAGAAAAGGATAATTTTTGACAAAGCAGTTTAACTTACAGAACTAAAAAAAAATTTTAACAAAAAAGTTGTTATTTTCGAAAAAATAATACAATTTTAAATAAAAGAGTTCAATATTCAACTCAAAAGATAATTTTTTAACCCGGAGGATTAATTTTTTTAAGAGGATATAGTTCAATTTTGAATCAAAGAGATGAATCTTCACACAAAAAAATATAATTTGTGGCAAAGTCGTTTAGTTTTCAGAATTAAAAAAAAAATTGTTTAAAAAAATCGTCGAATTTTCCCCAAAATAATTAGATTTTTAGCAAAATATTTGTACCAAAAGGATAGTTTTTCAACAAGGAAGATTAATTTTCTAAAAAAGACATAGTTGGATTTTCAACCAAAGATATGAATCTTGACCTAAAATAAAAAATAATTTTTCACAATATAGTTCAACTCACAACCAAGTATCTGAATTTTTGACCAAAAAGGATGAATTTAAAAAAAATAGTTGAGATTTCAACAAAATAATTAAATTTTTAAAGAAAGAGTTTAACATTTAACCAACCCACAAGATGATTTTTTTACCAAGAATATTATTATTTTGAAGGATATAGTTGAATTATTAACCAAAGAGATGAATCTTCAACAACAAAAGAGATCATTTCTGACAAAGTAGTTCATCTTTCAAAATTATATAAAAAAAAAACTTTTTAACAAAATAGTTAAATTAAAAAAAAAATTGATTTTAAAGCAAGAGATTTCAGCATTCAACCAAAAAGATTATTCTTTAACCCGGAAGACTAATTTTCTAATAATGACATTCTTGAATTTTCAACCAGAGTGATGAATCTTCAACCCAAAAAAATATCATTTTTGGCAAAGTCGTTTATCTTTCAGAATTTATAATAACAACATTTTTTAAAGAAAATAGTCGAATTTTCAACAAAATAATTAAATTTGCAGCAAAAGTTTTCAACCCAAAGGATAATTTTCCAACGAGAAAGCTTAGTTATATAAAAAAGGCATAATTTAATTTTCAGCCAAAGATATGAATCTTTAGACAAAATAAAAAACAATTTTTGACAATATTCTTCAAATTTCAACCAAGTATCTGAAATTTTGACCAAAAAAGATAAATTTTCAACAAAATAATTTAGTTTTCATCAAAATGATTACATTTTTAACGAAAGAATTTGACATTCAACCAACCCACAAGATGATTTTTTACCACGTATATTATTTTTTGAAGGATATAGTTGAATTATTAACCAAAGAGATGAATCTTCAAAAAAAAAGAGATAATTTCTGACAAAGTAGTTCATCTTTCAGAACTATCCACAAAAAAGTTACTAACAAAATAGTTAAATTTTCAAAAAACAATTTAATTTGCAACAAAAGAATTCGCCATTCAGCAAAATACAAGATTAATTTTCTAATAACGACATTGCTGAATTTTCAACCAGGGACATGAATCTTCAACAACAACAAAAATTGTTGACAAAAAGTAGTTCAACTTTCAGAATTATCAAGAAAAAAAATTGCGAACAAAATAGTAATTTGCAACAAAAGAATTCAACATTCAAAAAACTAGAAGATTAATTTTCTCATAATGCCATTGCTGAATTTTCAACCAGAGACATGAATCTTAAACCAAAAAAAAAAAAATAGTTTCTGACAAAAAGTAGTTCATCTTTCAGAATTATCCAGAAAAAAGTTACTAACAAAATAGTTAAATTTTCAAAAAACAATTTAATTTGCAACAAAAGAATTCGCCATTCAACAAAATACAAGATTAATTTTCTAATAACGACATTGCTGAATTTTCAACCAGAGACATGAATCTTCAACAACAACAAAATTTTTGACAAAAAGTAGTTCAACTTTCAGAATTATCACGAAAAAAATTGCGAAGAAAATAGTAATTTGCAACAAAAGAATTCAACATTCAAAAAACTAGAAGATTAATTTTCTAATAACGACATTGCTGAATTTTCAACCAGAGACATTAATCTTCAACCAAAACAAAAGATAGTTTCTGACAAAAAGTAGTTCATCTTTCAGAATTATCCAGAAAAAAAGTTACTAACAAAATAGTTAAATTTTCAAAAAACAATTTAATTTGCAACAAAAGAATTCACCATTCAACAAAATACAAGATTAATTTTCTAATAACGACATTGCTGAATTTTCAACCAGAGGCATGAATCTTCAACAACAACAAAAATTTTTGACAAAAAGTAGTTCAACTTTCAGAATTATCAAGAAAAAAAATTGCGAACAAAATAGTAATTTGCAACAA
>JAWWLR010000034.1:112925906-112949920 GCA_035041075.1 Acraspis erinacei
ATTGCTGAATTTTCAACTAGAGGCAAGAATCTTCAATAAAAAACAAAAATAATTTATTACAAATTAGTTCAACTTTCAGAATTATAAAAACAAAACTTTTTAACAAAATAGTTAAATTTTCAAAAATATTAATTAAATTTGAAACAAAAGAATTTAGCATGCAACAAAATAGAAGATTAATTTTTTAATAACGACATTGCTGAATTTTTAACCAGAGACATGAATCTTCAACAAAAAAAAGATAATTTCTGACAAAAAGTAATTCAACTTTCAGAATTATCAAAAAAAAAAACTTACTAACAAAATAGATACATTTTCAAAAACAATTAAATTTGCAAGAAAAGAATTTAGCATTCAACAAAATAGAAGATTAATTTTCTAATAACGACATTGCTGAATTTTCAACCAGAGGCATGAATCTTCAATAAAAAAAAGGTAATTTCTGACAAATTAGTTCAACTTTCAGAATTATAGAAAAGAAGTTTTTAACAAAATAGTTAAATTTCCAAAAAGAATAATTGAATTTGAAACAAAAGAATTCAGCATTCAACAAACAATTTGATTTTTTAACTAGGAAGGTTAATTTTATAATAATGACATTGTGGAATTTTAAACCAGAGAGATGAATCTTTATCCTTAAAAAATGTTATTTTTGGCAAAGTCGTTTATCTTTCAGAATTAATAACCAAGAAAATTTAGTTAAATTAGTTAAATTCAAAAAATAAGAAAAAAAGACTGTTTAACAAAATAGTCGAATTTTCAACGAAATAATTAAATTTTCCACCCATTAGTAAAATTTTTAACCAAACCAGAAAATTTCTGAAGGAAAAATATAATGTAACGCAGCTAATTGACGGTTCCTCAGGAGACGTGAGAAATAAGATGCAACTTTTTGACAGGTCATTTCCATTGAATTCTCCCAAGGAAAGAAAAGAGAAAAAATAAGGCAATTTGGTGGGTACAAGATGAAGCGATAAATCTGCATTACTTCTTCATTACGCAAGTTTACGCTTCGAAAGTACATAATGTATTCAAGAAATCCTGAAAGCAGAGCAGACAGGAAAAAGTACTTAAAATGAGTCACGTTGGTCTAGATAAGAACATGAATAAAATTAAAAAAAAAATGGAATGTTCTGTAATTTAATTTCTAATAAAAAAATATATGGAATTCAATTCTCAAAAGTCTGGCACTCATTGCTGTTAAGTACTGGATTGGTTGCATAATGCCTAAAAAATTATTCAAATGCCTTTTTCAGTTTCTTATTTTAATTTTCTGAAGTATTTTAATTTTCTGAAGTTTTCTGAATGAAGAATTTTAATTATTAAAATGTATTTCATAAAGAACAAATTGAAATTTTAGATCACTCTTTAAAAATAAATATTAAGAATCTTCTGCAGCATCAATGTAGTAAATTTAAATTTCAAAAAAAGTAATTTTATTTGACGAAATAATTTATTGCTGAATAATTCCATATATTATATTAGAGGGCCGACTGAAATGCGCCGAAAAATAAAATTTCCAACACAGTAAAATTCTTGAAATTATAAAATTGCTGAAATAAAAATATCCCGAATTAGAAAATTTCCTAATAATAAAATATCCGGCAGTTATAATTCTACCGGATTTAAAAATTCTCGACAGTAAATTGCCAAATTATAAAATATCTGAACTAGAAAATTCTCAAATTTAAACAATGAAAATAATTGTTAATATAATAAATATAAATTATTTATTAAGAATAAAATAATCAAATCAATTTTTCAAAGCAAATTTTTTTCTTAAAAACTATTCTCGGAATTTAAAATAACAATAATCAAAAAGTGTAGACTGAACAATCCCAAGAAATAAACAGAAATTTTCCAAATTATAAAATGTTGGAAGTAAAAAATTCCCGAATTAAAAAAATTAAACCAAACTGCTTATAAAATATCCGTACTTGAAAATTCTCGAATTAAAAAAGAATACATATATATATATATATATAATAAATTAAAAAAAAAATCGAATATTTGTTTAGAAAACATTTTTTTAATGCTTAAAGTTAAAAAAAAATTTTAAGTTTTGAAATAAAAAAATAAGTAATTTCTATTTTGGATATTTTATAATTCAGTTAATGTTTTCTGTCTACGTCTTAAATCAATATTTTTAAAATATTCTTTAATAATTTTATAATTTTTGAAAAAATACCTCTATCTTCACTGGGAACCAATCATTTTTTTCACCATTTATAAAATCAATAATCAATATTAAAAAATATTTAATTTGGACTATGTAGACAAAAAATATTAAAATCAAATAATTTAATTATAAATAATAATCTAATTTAAAGATTATGATAAAATTGTATCCTTTTTGTTTCAAAATTCGTCTTTTTTATCAGAAAATAAAATCTGCTTTGTTGAAAATTTATCGTTATGATTAAGGACTTTTCTAATTTATTGATTGGAATATCAATTTTTACATTTTTCGTTTAGAATCCCCCTTTTCCTGAAAATCAAACTACTTTGTTAAAAATTCACTTTTTTTGTTGAGATTGTTCAGTTTAGTTTAAAATGCAACTATTTTGTTGAAAAGTCGTCTTTTTTGACAGAAAATTATTCTTTTCGTTTGAAAATTAAATTTTTAATTAAAAGTTAAATATTTGTTTAAAAATTAGTTTTTTTCTTTGAACAATTAAACTGGTTTAAATTTAAACTAGGAATATTCTTAAATTGAAATATCAACTTCTACATCTTTCGTTGAGACTAAACTTTCATCTTCTTGTTTGAAAATTTATCTTTTTGTTTGAGGATTCAACTATTTTCATTAATTTTTATTTTATTTTTTTTAAGAACTAAACTGTTTTTTATTTAAAATGTAAATCATTTTTTTTATTAAAATAAAAAATTGTACCTTTTTCGTTAAGAATCGATTTTTTGTTTGTTTTGAAAATTCCACTACTTGGTTAAAAGTTGAAAATGTCTTTTATTTGTAAATTTGTAAATTAATCTTTTTTGGTTCAGAATTGAACAAAAATTAAAAATTAAAATAATTTATTTTTTTGGTAAAAAATTCATCATTTTTATTAAGGATTTATAGATTTTGTTAAAAATTCGTTTTTTTTTAAGAATTAAACTATTTTTCATTTAAGATTGAAATCCAGTTTTTGTTGTTGAAAATTCAACTACTTGGTTAAAAATTGAACTCGTTATTTTAAAATTCATTTATTTGGTTTTAAATTACCTTTTTTGTTGGAAATTTATATTTCTTATTTAAAAATGGACGACTGAAAAATCTTAAAAAATAAAATTCCCGAAAATTCATAATATTTCCGAATTTGAAAATATTCGAGGGATGGCTAAAAAATGGCAAAAATAAACTTTCCAATACAGTAAAATTCCAGAATAATAAAACTCATGAAATTATAAAATTGATTTATTTATTAAATTTATAGAAATAAACAGGAAATTGACATATTATAAAATATCAGAAGTAAAAAATTCCCGAATTTAAACAATTAAACAAAGTTGTTTTGAAGAAAAATTTCACATCCAGAAATTAAAAATTTTTTTTTTTATTTTAAACTAAAAAAAAATGTGTAAAAACTTTAAGCATTCGAAAAATTGTGCTCTGAAAAAATATTCGATTATTTTATATTCGGTATTTTTCAGTGTTGCCAATTTAAAAAATATATTTCTGGGTAAAGAATTTTGTCCGGAAATGTCCATAATATTTTTAAAAATTAAAAAAAGTTTTCTAAAAAATCGAATTTTTAATTTAAATTTAAATTCGGTAATTTTTTATTTCAGATATTTTATAATTCAGTAATTTTCTGTCGGGAATTTTTGATTTAGGTAATATTATAAATAATATATCTTTGATGTTATGTTTTTGAACCAATACATTCTGTTAAACAATTTGATGTTAACGTTTTGTCTACTTCTAAAATCAATATTGTTTTAATAATTTTTTCACAATTTATAAAATTAATAATCAATATTGAAAAAATATTGAATTTGGACTATGTAGACAAAAAATATTAAAATCAAATAATTTAATTATAAATAATAAACTAATTTATAGATTATGATAAAATTGTAACCTTTTTGTTTGAAAATTCGTCTTTTTTATCAGAAAATAAAACCTCCTTTGTTGAAAATTTATCATTATGATTAAGGACTTTTCTAATTTGTTGATTGAAATATTAAATTTTACATTTTTCGCTGAGAATCCTTTTTTTCGAAAATTCAACTACTTGGTTAAAAATTCGCTTTTTTTGTTTAAATTGATCAGTTTTGTTGAAAATGCAACTATTTTGTTGAAAAGTTATTTTTTTCAGAAAATTATTTTTCTTGTTTAAAACTTAATCTTTTTGATTGAGGATTGAAATATTTGGTTAAAAATTTCATTTATTTTTGAAGAATTAAACTGTTTTAAAATTAAAATAAATCTTCTTAGATTGAAATATCAACTTCTACATTTTTAGTTGAGAATCCAATTTTTCCTAAATTCAGCTTAGTCAAAAGTTAAACTAATTTTTTAAAATTGAAAATTCGTTATTTTAGTTTGGGGTTCATTACTCTGGTCACAAATGTAACTTTATTTTTTGTAACTTTGTGTTTTGGCAAAAAATTCACCTTCTTGTTAAAAACTTTATCTTTTTGCTTGTGGAATCAACTATTTTCTTTAATCGTTATTTTATTTTTTAAGAATTCAACAGTTTTTTATTTAAAATCTAAATCTTTTTTATTAAAATATAAACTTTAACCTTTTTCGTTGAGAACCCTTTTTTTTAAATTCCAATATTTGGTTTAAAATTGAACAACTTTGTTAAAAATTCGCTTATTTGGTTTATAATTTATAATTTTGTTTGAAAATGCAATTATATTGTTGAAAATTTGTTTTTCTTTTGTTTGGCAAAAAATTTATCTTTTTGGTAGAAAATGAAAAGTTGAGTTAATTTGTTAAAAATTCACTTTTTTGGTTGAAGCTTCAAGATTTTCGTTTAAAATTTAACTATTTTTTTTAAATTCATCTTTTTGGCAGAAAATGAATATTCTTAGTTGAAAATTCATCTTTTTTGTTGAGGATTCAACTATTTTCTTCAATATTTATTTTATTTTTTAAGAATTCACCTGTTTATGATTTAAAATCGAAATATATTTTTATTGAAATATCAACTTTAACCTTTTAAGTTGAGAATCCTTTTTTTTTAAATTCACCTTGGTTAAAATTTGAACTACTTGTTTTAAAATTCACTGATTTGGTTATAAATTAAATTTTTTGTAGAAAATTCATATTTTTCGTTTAAAAATTGAACTATTTACTTACAGATGAAATTATTTGTTGAAATTTTAATTTGATATATCTGAGTATTTTCAAATAAATTATTTTTATTTTTCATTAAAAAATATTTTTCTAAAATAATCTTCTAGATCAGAAATTTATCTTTTTGCTTGAGCGTACAGGATTTAACTATTTCGTAAATTTTTTTTTTTACAAATTAAACTGTTTTTTATTTAAAGTGTAAACTTTTTTAAATTGAAATATCAACTTTTTCATTTTTCTTTGAGAATCTATTTTTTTGTTGTTGAAAATTCAAGTTCTTGGTTAAAAATTTGACTACTTGTTTTAAAATTCACTGATTTGGTTATAAATTAACTTTTGTGTAGAAAATGCATATTTTTTGTTTCAAAATTGAACTACTTAGTTACGGAAATTTTTGTTTGAAAATTTAGTTTGATATATTTGAATTTTTCCAAATAAATTTTTTTATTTTCTATTATAAAATATTATTCGAAAATAATCTTCTTCATTAGAAATTTATCCTTTAGCTTGAGCGTTCAGGATTTAAGTATTTCGTTGAAAATTATTTTTTTAACAAATTAAACTGTTTTTTATGTAAAATGTAAACTTTTTTAAATTGAAATATCAACTTTTTCATTTTTCTTTGAGAATAAATTTTGTTAATTCAACTACTTAGCTGAAAGCTGAACTAATTTGTTTATAATCCATGCTATTTGTTAAAAAAATCGTCTTTTTTGGATGTAGAATTAAAATATTTTTGATTTAAATTAAAAATTATATTTTTTTTTTAATATTACCTTTTATCTATTTTGTTCAGAATCAATCCTTTTTGGTTTAAAAATGAAACTAATTGTTTAAACTTTAGACTAATTGTTTGAAAATTACTTATTTTGAAAATTCATCTTTTCCGTTGAGGATTCAACTATTTTTTTGAAAATTTATTTGGCTATTTTGGACAAATTAAACTGTTTTTTATTAAAAATTTTAAACTTTTTAGATTGAAATACCAACATTTATATTTTGGTTTGAGAATCAATTTTTGCTTTTGGTAGAAAATTCATAATTTTTACGAATTAAACTGTTTTTTATTTATAATTTAAACTTTTTTAGATTGAAATATCAACTTTTATTAAAGTTCACTTATTTTATTGTAAATTAACTTTTTTGTTGAAGATTCATATTCTATTTTTTAAAATGGATTTTCTACTAAAAATTATTTTTTCTTTTAAACCAATAACTAATAAAAAAATTGTTTAAAAATTTAGAAAGTGGGTAGACATATATATACTTTCTATATTATTATATGAGTACTTAATACATTTAATAATTGCAGATAATGACGTTTAGAGAAATTTCTTTCTTGGAATAAAATGGGTTTTTGTAATAATAGAGGTATATCACACCGATTACCTAATGGGTGACACGAGAGCAAATAAGATTGAAATAATCTATGTGGTAAATCTGAGATTAGCAATCTGTATCTGTTACAAAATTTACTTTAAATAATGATATTAACATTAAACGTATAATTCAAATAGTAAACAAAATCTAATAAAATTAATATTAATAGCTAAATAATAAATAATAAATCTTTAATGAATAAAAGAAAATATTATAATATAATAAAATCCTTTAAAAAATAAATTTTAATAATATATTAATCCATTCTTTTAAATTATTTATAGTAATAAACATAAATAATATATACTTCTAATGACCGAAAAATTAGTTATTCTTTAACATTAATATGTCATATTGAAATTATTAATTTATTTTTATATTTAACAATTCTTTTTGTATTTAAAAATAATAATTTATATTTTTTAAGTATAAAAATGTTCATTTAATAGGGATCGGTTTTATCTGCTAAAATCTGATGAGGAAGTCGACTGTGAGAATCAATTATACTAACAGATTCAGAAATTAGATACTTTCAAATGAAAATAATAAAAGCTACGTTGCTAATTAGCCGGCTACGGGAAAACTTTCACTTTCCTTTTGGAAGCCAATTTTTTTTTAATTTTATGGACCTCAATTATATGTTTTTAAGATTTTTACATTTTATTCTGAAGCGATAAAGTTCTATTAAGAGCATTTTAGATCCAAAGGTACAAATTTTGTGATGTAAAGAAATTTTTGTAAATAAAATTCTTGCAACACACCTGAGTAATGAAGCCATCGCATAAAACCCGATAACTGGGTTAATGAAGAATCTGTTATATCATACTGATATTCTAATCTACAATACACTTTTGGTAGGAAAAATTATAAATTAGAAAAAAATAATTAAATATTAAATATTTAAAGAAAAAATTTCAATTTTCAAAGACGAATTTTCGAACAAATGGTCGAATTTTCCAATTAAAAAATTTAACTGCCACCTCAAAGATTTGAATTTTTAACCAAATAGTCGAATATTAAAGGCAAAAAGGCGATTTAAAAAAAAATCTCTGTTGAATTTTCAACTGAGAACTTCTTATCCAAAAAAATTAATTGTTAATCCAAAAAGACGAATTTTCAACCAAGTAGTTGATTTTTTAAGCAAAAAGATTAATTTATAAGAATAACCTAAATTTCAACAATAATTATAAATGAAAATACAATTTTTGTCAACCCAGTTCAACTTATAACAAATTTGTTAAATTTTTAATAAAAAAAGATTATTTATTAACAAAAAGTCGAATAATTGATATTTCAACAACTAAAATTTTTATATTAAATGAAAAAGCTGAATTCTGCCAAAAAGACGAAATTTTAATAAAATACGGCCAATTTTCAAACGAAGAATTAAATTTTCTGTCAAAATAATTTTGAAGCCAAGAAGGCGAATTTTCAACTCAAAAAAACAACAAATTTTGTAATTTTTAAGATTTTTTTTCCAACTAATTATTTTCCTCTCAAAAATATCAGTTTTCAACTGAAAATTAAATAGTTCAATTTTCAGATAAAAAAATGATTTTTTCACCGAAGAAAAAAAACTTTTAAAAGAATAATTAAATTTTCAGATAAATAATTTAATTTTGAAACAAAATATTTGATTTTTTACCAAGTAGTTTAATTTGTAGTAAAAATAGCAATTTTCAATAAAAAAGTTAATTTTCAACTAAATAGTTCATTTTCTACTAAGTCAACCAAAAATACAATAATTTACAAAAACAGATTAGTTAGCCAAAGTATTAATTTTCAACAAAAAATGGAAAAGTAAATTTTCATTGAATAAAAATGAATTTTCAAGGAAATAGTTGAATCCTCAACCAATCTTCTTTATCAGAAATTTATCTTTTTGCTTGAGCGTTCAGGATTTAAGTATTTTCTTGAAAATTATTTTTTTTTTACAAATTGAACTGTTTTCATTTAAAATTTTAACTTTTTAAAATTAAATTTTAAATTTGAAGTTGAACTTTTAACCAAATAGTCGAATCTTCAAGTCAAAAAGGCGATTTTTTTAAATCTCTGTAGAATTTTCAACTGAGAACTTCTTATCCAAAAAAAATGAATTGTTAATCCAAAAGGTCGACTTTTCAACCAAGTAGTTGATTTTTTAAGCAAAGAGATTAATTTTTAAGAATAACCTAAATTTCAACAATAATTATAAATTAAAATAGAATTTTTGAGAACCCAGTTCAACTTATAACCAAGTTGTTAAATTTTTAATAAAAAAGATGATTTTTTAACAAAAAGTCGAATAATTGATATTTCAACAACTAACATTTTTATATTAAGTAGAAAAGCTGAATTATGCCAAAGAGACGAAATGTTAATTAAATAGTTCAATCCTCAATCAAATAGTTAATTTTTTTCAAAAAGTTGCGTTTTTAACCAAAAAATATCAAATTTGTACTATAAAAGAGATTAATTTTCTACAAAACAGTCAAATTTTCGACCAAAAAGTAACATTTTTTACATAAATAATAGAATTTTCAACCGAAAAACAAGAATTAAAAGAACATGGAAGTTTAAAGACAAAGATTTAAATTTTCTGCAAAATTAACAGAATTATCAAAAAACTGTTTAATTTTGAAACCGAAAAGACGAATTTTCGATAAAACTGTTGAATTTTGAAGCAAAAAAAGCGTATTTTCAACAAAATAGTCAATTTTCAAACGAAGAATTAAATTTTCTGTAAAAATAATTTTGAAGCCAAAAAGGCGAATTTTCAACACAAAAAAACAACAAATTTGGTAATTTTTAAGAAATATCTTTCCATCTAGTTATTTTCCTCTCAAAAATATCAGTTTTCAACTGAAAATGAAATAGTTCAATTTTCACATAAATAATTTAATTTTGAAACCAAATATTTGATTTTTTACTCAAGTAGTTTAAATTCTAGAAAAAATAGCAATTTTCAATAAAAAAGTTAATTTTCAACTAAATAGTTCATTATCTAATAAGGCAACCAAAAATAGAATAATTTACAAAAACAGATTAGTTAGCCAAAAGATAAATTTTTAACAAAAAATGGAAAAGTTAACTTTTCATTGAATAAAAATGAATTTTCAAGGAAATAGTTTAATCCTCAATCCAAACAGATCAATTATTATCAAATAAAAATTGAATAGTTACATTTTCAGCGAAGAAATTCATTCTTAAACAAAAAGAGAGATTTTTTGCAAAATTGTTGGATATTCAACAACAAAAAAATGAATTTTCAAACGTGAAGTTGATTTTTTTTAAAAGATGGATTTTTAACCATAGAGATAGATCTTCAACTAATAAAGTAAATTTTGACTAGTGTAATCTGACTTTTAACCAATTAATTTAAAATTTAATTAAGAAGTAGAATTATTTTATTTGAAAAATTTAATAATTTAAAATTGAAGTGAAAACTATACATTTTTAAACAAAAATAGAATAGTTAAATCAGTAGCAAATAACTTTTTTATAAAAAAAATATAAAACATATTTTTAACAAAATAATTGAACATTTTACCAATTATCTGAATTTTTAACCTAAATAGTTGAATTTTCAACTAAGAAGGATAAGTTTTCAACCAAAAACGGAATCGTTAAATTTTCGGATAAAAAATTAATTTTTAATAAAAAAAGAAAGACTTTACAACAGATTAGTTAAAGTTGAAATAAATTGTTTAATTTTTAACCAAGAATTTTAATTTTCTAATAAAGTAGTATAATTTTAAATCAAAACTGTAAATTTTTATTTAAAAATTTATTTTTCGATCAAGTGGTTTAATTTTTTACTAAATTAATAACAGTAAAACTGAACATATAAATTTATATTAAAAAAAGTTGAATCCTCAACCTAAAAAGGTTAATATCCAACCAACAAGTTTTTATTTTAACCAAAAAGATTAATTTTTTACCAAGAACAATGAATTTCCAACCAAAAATGGAATGGTACAATATAACTAGATTTTAAAACAGCTAAATGAATCTTCTAAAAAAAAATAAATAACAAAATTTTTTTTTGGCAAATTGAAATTATGGTTCACCTGAAGCAAAAATTGTTGAAATAATTTAAAAGAAGCCCGTGTAGGTATTTCAAAAATAAATTCAAATGTTAATTTGTTTATCATGCTTTCCAAAGTTGGAAATTATAAAAATTAGGATAATAAGTAATAAATAAAAAATAATTTATCATTGACTCCTGGATAAAGTGGATCATGAGTTCATGAGCGGATAATTGTATTCCACGTTGAAGAAAGCGTTTTCCCTCTCGTTTGTGTTGGACCGATATAGTTATAAGCTGGGCTGTCAGTTTATCCGCGAGAAGGGCGCGCGATCAAAATGCGCGGAAGCAATGCAATTTTTTCTTTTTTTTTCTTTTTCTCCGTTTCTTTTCTTTTTAAACATTTTTTCTTCCTGATACGACTTACCTTATTTTTCAATACCATAAAATTTTATTTAAAAATCCTGAAAATACTTTGCAATAATTTTTAATTACAAAAAGGCCCTTTTTAAATTATTTAATTCGAATATTTATTTAAATGATAAAATTTTTTGTCTCACAATCAGCAATTGCGCGCTTGTATTTATTCGATTTGAGGGTAAAAATAATGTTCAGTACAAAATGAATATTTTGAATAACTATTTATTTAGAGTTTTTGAATCTTTAAAAATAATATTTTTTCTATGATTTTTATTTCAAATATAAAACAATATTTTTAACGAAAAATTTAAAACGGAGAGAAAACATTTATTTTAAGAAAATTTTTTGCAATTGTTTTTTTTTCTTAATATCATTTCTTAATAATTTTTGAAAAATAGTTGATTTTTATGAAAGATAGCTTATTTATTCGGAAAATGTATTCTCTACAACTATACTGTTTCCAGTTTTAATAGTAAATTTTTGTATAGATGAAATAATTGTAAAAAATGTTGAAAAAGGGCATTTTTTAAACAAAGAAAATTTACGCAATTTTAACATTTTTAAAAAATTGGTGAGAAAAAATGTCTTTTCTTTCATAAGTCATGACAGGTAATAATAGTAGTAATTTTTGGCACGATAATTAGCAGAATCAGCTATAGAAATCTAAAAACTAAAAATATAGAATATTTTGAAATTATGAAAGATATTTAGGACTTTTATAAGTTCTGAGAGAAATTTTATTTTTTTAAATACATTTTTTGAAATATTTTCAAGTTCTAAAATATTTCAAATCTCTTAAAAACTTCAAAAAACTTTCTAAATATCATTTTAAATTATTGGGAATTTTCCTGAAATTGTTTTTAAATTATGTAAAGCTTAAAAATTGCCTTTAAATCTTCTAAATTATTTTTCTCCAGATTTTGATGTCTTTTGAAATCTTTTGAGATCTTTAAAAATATTCTCTTGAAATTCATTTTTGAAATAAAAAATCATTTTTAATTTTCTTAGGATCTTAAAAAATGTATTTTTATCTTCTGGAAACCTAAAAAAATACTCAAAATGCTTAAACATTTTACCTCGAAACCTTTAAAGATTTGTAAAATTAAAAAAAAAGATTTATTGATTTTAAATCATTAAAATTTCTTTACTAAATCTTTACTAAATTTAAACCATTAAATAATTTATTTATAACATCTATGTATTATTTTTAATTATTAAAATTTCTCGTCATTTTTTTTTAAATCCGACAATATAAAAAATGCTTAAAAATCTTCCAGATTATTTTTTAAAAGTCTTTTTTTAAATCTTTTGATTTTTTTCTAATCTTTAAAAATCTTCTCTTGAAATTAATTTTTTATAATAAAAAATAATGTTTCTAGGATCTTAGAAAAAAATTGTAACCTCTAAGAAACCTTTGGAATCGTTAAAAAGCCTAAAAAATTTAATTTTAAAATCTTTAAAAAATATATATTTTTTAAACCATTAATTTTGTCAAAACTTGTAACTATCATTTCAGGTGATTCAAATTTTGCAGATTACTTTTCAGCAATTTTGGAATATTTTCCAAACTTTTGAAAAATTCTCTTCAAATTATTTTTTCCAAGAGAGTAAAAGTTTTTTTAGGACCTTGAAAAATTTTTTATGCGCTTGAAAAATGTCAAAATCCTTTAAAAAGTTTCTGAATCTTTTGTTCGATATTTTCCAAAATCTAGATTTTGTTAAAAATGTTTTGAAATATTTTCAACTTTTAAGTTGTTTTTTAATGTTCTTAAAACTTCTAAGCTTTGTAATTATGCAAGAAAACAAAATTGTGCTACATTATTTTCAGAATTTTTAGGAAATTTTTCAAAAAGTTTGCAAATCTTTTCAATTTTTATAAATAAAATTTTTTTGAATTCTTTAAACTTGATAAAATATTGCAACATAAAAATAAAATTTCTTTAAATCTTCCAGATTCTTTTTCGAAATTTCGAAATCTTCAATGCTTAAAATTATTTGAAAAACCTAAATTTTTTTAAATTTACACAGTTACCGTCAATAAAAAAATTGGTTAAAAACATTATTTTCATTTACTAAATTGATGGTGCAGAAATTTCGTGATCTCTATTAATAGAGAAATTCATCTAACCACATTTAATATTTTTTTTTTATTTATCAAACATGTGATAAAAAAGTTAAGAACCGAATTTTTGCATTCATTATTTATTAAAGAATAATTTCCAATATGTATTAATTTTTTTATTTTTTATTTTTAAAATGTTTTTATTTTTTGGTATGTAATGAATTAAAAATGGTTTATTTATGACGGCAGATAACATATCACACTTATTCAAATGTTCAACTTTGAAATTATTGATAAAAAATTTAAATTCCTTATGTTTCTTATTTTTTTCCTTATTATCACAAAGGATCGGTGGATCTTTTACCAGCAGGGGTGCTGGCAAGGGTCGGGGACAGCGTCTGGCGATCCCTGAGATACATGAGGGGAAATTCAGTAGAGGGGGTAAAGCAACAGGTAGGCGGATTCAAATGGGCACGTTTAATCCAGTAACCTTCCTGCCATAAATAATCTTTAAATCATTTATTTATTAATTAATTTTTTTTCTTTAAATCTTAAGGAATTATATTATTTTTATGTTAGGTTAATTTATCAATATTCGATAACAATTTTCTTCTCTCTTAAATAAAATTATATATTCAGAGTGCGTCCGTTCTGCGGCGCTAACCGTAATTAATGACGAAGGTTTTCGAAGGGGCGGATGGTCGATCTTAAATCACGAGACTCATCATGACTAATTTAAACCGGCTTCTTGATAATTTACGACTCGAGCTACCATAAAATGCCTCATACACTGACGTGATTTCGAATCACAGAAACTTGCTTCTTTTCTACAAAAGGAAGGAAATAAAAGAAATTTTTGAATATTTTTTAAGATCTAAAATTACCGCCTAAAATTGCTCACTATCTCATTTTTTTATCAGGCGATTTGAGAATGTCTAAATAATTAGGAGAGAAAAAAAAACTATTTATTGCTAAATAAATCTTAAAGTGTGAACCTTCAGAAATGACAAGTCGGAAAGATTATGGGTGTCAGAATATTTATAGTTGTGTTGGCCTATTTGCATCTAACAATATATTTTAATTTTCTGTTTTTTAATGTCAGAAAAATATTTTATTGTTAAAAAATTAATAGTTTTTTAATGATAAATTCCCGACTTCACTTATTTTGCACTTTAGATTAAAATGAGTGAATTTTAAAAGGGATTAATACAAATTTTGTTAATGATTAATTTTTAATTACTGAGTTTCAATTTTTGGGGAAGGGGGACATAGTACGTTTCAGAATAATATTTTTTTGTAGCAAATTAATCTTTTTGCTAAAAATTTTATGTTCTTAGTTAGAAACTCAACTTTTTGGTTGAGAATTCTTGAATTTTGTTAAAACTTCGTCATTTTCCGGTAGTAAATTATTATTTTTGTTTAAAAATGCATCCTTTTTGTTTAAAATTTAACAAATAGGTTATACATTTAAATTATTTTCTTAAAAATTAAAAAATTCTTTCTTTCAGAAAAAATCAAATTTTCGGTTGAGAATTTTTGAATTTGATTCAATTTTGTTAAAAGTCCTTTTTTCCGTAGAACATTAATCGTTTTTTTTAATTAATATTTTTGTTAAATATTTAACTATTAGGTTTTAAAGTTCAATTATTTTCTTATTAATAAATAATAAATTTATCTTCCTTTCTTAAAAATTCAACTTTTTGCTAGAAAATTCTTTAATTTTATTGAAAATTCGTCTTTTTCGGTAATAAATAATTATTTTTGTTTAAAAATTCATCCTTTTTGTCAAATGTTCAACTAAAAAAGATCAATTTTTAATTTAAAATTTAATCTTCAACCAAAAAAAGCATTTTTGACCAAATAAATAAATTCTTAAATAAATGAATTTTCAATAAAAATGATGAATCATTAAACAAGAAAAGGAATTTTAAACCAAATATTCGACCAAAAAGGTAAAAATTTTCAACAAAATACATACATTTTCCACCAAATAGTTAAATTTTCGACTAAAAGAGATGCGATTTTAATGAAGAAGATTATTCTTTTTTAAATATGAATTTCAACAAAATAAATTAATTTTCATCTAAAAATATAAAATTTCAATTAAAAAAATTAATCTTAAAAAAAAACAGAATTTTTGACAACATAGATAATTTTTCTACTAAAAAACGTAATTTTCAACTGAAATGAATCCTTTAACAAAAAATATATTTTGAACTAAGAAGTGGATTTTTTAACCGAAAAGATAAATTTTCAACTAAGAAGATTAATTTTCTAAGAAAAAAAGACCAATTTTTAACAAAATATTTAACTTTTCTACCAAATAGTTTGATTTTTATCCAAAAAGATAAATTTGCAACCAACACGATTATTTCTCTGCGAAAATAGTACAATTTAAAAAAAAAAATTATGAATTTTTAGCCAAATTTTACATTTTCAACCGGAGCTAAATGTTTAGAGAAATGATGAATATTCAGCAAAAAAAAAACATTTTCATCAAAATTTTTTGAATTTTTTACTAAGGAAATTATTTTTCAACCAAGAAAATGAATTTCGAATCAAGCAGTTGAATTTTCTACTAAAAATATTTTTAGGTTTAAGAAAATCCATTAAAAGAAAGATTAAAAAACAAAGAATTTTTAACAAAATAGTTCAATTTTTAACCAAAGAATTGAATTTTTAACTAAAATGTTTAATTTTGAAAAATAAATTTGTATTGTGACCCAAATAGTTGAATCTTTAACTAGAAAGATGATGTTTTAACCATCAAGATTCATTATTTACACAAAATTCGAATTTTCAACAGCATACATCAATTTACACATAAAAAAGATCTATTTTCACAGAAAGTAGAAAAGATAAATTTTTACTAAAAAAATAAATTTAAAAGAATCTGTGTTATGATCAGAGACAGTTACCATCGATCGGTGTAAATATCGCTCCACAATCCGTGAAATTAGAAATCAGCACTATCGATCCAGGGAACTCATCAAATAACAGAATAATACTTCCCGTATTTTCTGACTCGATGGAAAATAAATTTAGAAATTCTTAAATCAAATTTTTGTCTGAAAAAATATCTGCTCACTTCGCTCCACTGGGGATCGAACCAGAGATCTTCCGATTTCCGGATTTCCGCTCGTAGAGAGATCGAAAGAAGAATCTTTCAGAAAACATTTATGATGCGAATAATTGAAAAGAATCTGTATTATCTTCAGAGAAAATTCTTCCGGCATTCGGGAGTTCTGTAGTTTAATTCCCAGTGGAGCGAAGTGAGTAGATCTTTTTTTCAGAAAAAATTTGATTTTCAAAGATTTAAAAAATTTATTTTCCTTTTAGTCCGAAATGAAGCTAAGTATTTTTCTGTCATTTGAAGAGTATACTGTATCTACACTGATCGATGGTAACTGTCTCTGATGATAATGCAGATTTCTTTAAAATATTCGCACCATAAATGTAATACCTCGCACGAGATAGCGTGTATTTCTGAAAAAGATTCTTCTTTTGATATCTCTAATAGCTTGATGGGAAAGCATCCTACCTGCAATATGAAGTTCTGTGGTTCGGTTCCCAGTGGAGGGAAGTGAGAATATCTTTGTTCAGAAAACTGAAAATTAAAAAAACAAAAATAAAATAAATTATTTTCCACCTTGTCAGAAATGACGTTAGGTATTTTTCTACTATTTGAAGAGTTAACTTGAGCGATAGTGTGAATTTATAATTTCACGGATTGTGGAATGATATCTACACTGATCGATGGTAACTGTTTCTGATGATAATACAGATTCCTTTAAATTATAATATTAACATCATGAATGTAACATCTGGCATGATACAGCGTGTATTTATGAAAAAGATTCTTCTTTTGATATCTCTTATAGCTTGATGGGAAAGCACCCTACCGGCAATAGGAAGTTCTGTGGGTCGATTCCCAGCGGAGCGAAGTGAGTAGATCTTTTTTTAAACAAAATTTTATTTAGGGCTGATAGAAAAATGTATGATTCAAAGGGTTAAAACTGTAGCATTTCCTGCTATAGTGAAGTAATACAATCCTTGTACTGTACACATTTTGCTATCATTCATAAATCGCTGATCTGAGAAATGATATTTTCACACCTCCGATTATCATGAAATATACAGCGAGAATTTCTGCAAAAATTATTCACCGCCGATAATTTGTTATTAAATATATAGATACGTGTGAAAGTGAAATAATTTTCAGATATCAAAATTTATGATAAACGATGAAGCGTGTCTATGAGTGGGTGCTTTAACGCCGTTTACCGTGTCAGCTGGCGGGCCTGAAAGTAATAGTAGTATAGCTTCCTCGAGAATGTACTTCACTTGACTTTATCTTCCGATTTATCTCTTCGTATTTTTATTTTATTTTTTATTTTTACACCTCTATCTTCACAGACGACAATAAATTGACGTCCAAGAATTTAATTTGTTAGAACGCAAAAGAACATTATTATCGATAAATGATAGAACTATAGACAATGTCCTTTCAACGAGATAAGAAAATTATCTTGTCTGAAGGCACGATTCTGATCAACCATAATCGATCATTAAGAACACAAAACAAATCGAAATTCTTCGTAGCATTACGAATAATTTTTTTTCAAGAAACTAAAATTATTCTCACCGTTGGGCAGGTCCATAGAAAATTTTCAAAGTTTTAATCTTTTTTAAACATTGTGGGTATCGAAAAAAATTTGATTTGAAATTTTTGGGTAAAGTTTATGAAAGTCAATAGCATTAAATGGAAAAAATAACAACAAAGTTTTTATCGGAATATAAGATTTGAGAAAATTCGGAAAAATGCTGATAAGTTAGATTTTTTTGTGCTCTATTTAATAGGATAAGGGAAAATATTTACGTCTTTCTTCACTTTATTAAAAAGACAAAAAAAAGAAATTTCTTTTTACGCATCTGTTGGCACAAATTAACAAAATTCTATTTTTCTTCATTACTTGAAATATATTTCGACGAAAAAGTTTTTTTGGTTATTTTTTCAGTCTTATGTTATTCACTTTTATAATATTTACGCAACAAAATTGATAAGAATATTTTTTCCATGCATAAAAAATTTCAAAAATTCAAGAATTGATAATTGTAGATCACCTTGTCTAATAGTGATAAAAATTTTGAATATATTTTTCTTCTTTGAATTTTTTCGATAATTTTTAATAATTTTTTAAATAAATATAAGTTAGCCTATTTAATAAAAAAATGTTTAGTCCATATTTGTTTATTTAAATGTAGTTAATTGCATATCCGTGCTTTTTCTTCTATTTTAGATAAATGTCGCCAAATGTTTCTGTAATTAAATTAAAAATTAGAATTTAACCCGAGGTTCCTAATTTCAGAATCCAGTGTATTTAAATAAAGAGTACTTACCTTTAAGTCAGTTTTACACAAAGATTTAAGGATTGAGTAATTTCGATTTTAATTGTCAAAAATGATTTTTTTTTAGTTTGAAGATGAATTGTTTTTATTGAAAATTTATGTTATTTAGTTCAAAATTTAATTATTTGTTTGAAAATATATGTATGGAGTTAAAAATTCTACTTTTTTTATAGTAATTTCATTTTTTTTGGTTAACATTCTTCTATTTAGATTACTGTACATTCAATTCTTGAGTTCAAGATTTAATTATTCTCATGAAAATTTAATTTCTTTTGTTTCAAATGAATTTCTTTTAACATAAAATTAATTTTTCAGGTTGAACATTAAATTACTTTGTTCAACATTTATTTTTTTGATTTTTTAGTTCAAAATTCCATTCTTTGTTTGAAAATTTAATTATTCTGATGAAAGTTCGATTTATTTTGTTTCAAATTAATGTTTTTTTAAACATAAAAATAATTTTCTAGGTTGGAAATTGATCAACTGCTTCGTTCAAAATTCAGTTTCTTGGTTGAAAATTCGCCATTTTAGTTGAAAATTCATTTATTTTGTAAAAAACTTTACTATTTTTATGAAAGCACTATTTTTTCCGTTAAAGATTCATCATTTCAGTTAAAAATTTATCGCTGGTTAAAAAAACTAAGTATTTGATTAAACATTAATGTATTCTGTTGAAAATTCTACTTTTTTGTTAAGAAATTAATCGTCTTGGCTGAAAATTCAACTACTTGGTTCAAAATTTATTTTCTTAATAGGAGATTCGTCATTTTAGTTCAAAACTAATTTCTTTTTTTAGAAAACTTAACTATGTTGTCAAAAATGTTGTTTTTTCAAAGATCAAATTAAAAATTTTTTAAATCTAAATGATCAAATTAATGTGCAGAAAAGATAAATATGCTGTTTCGTTGGATTCTTGAAGATCAATTGCTTAAATTGAAAATTGACCTTTTTCAGGTCAAAATTCCACATTGGTTGAAAATTCATATATTTCGTTGTAAATTCGTCTTTTTGATGGAAGATTAATCTTTTTTTGTTAAAAATTTATGTTTTTTAGTTTAGAAGTTAACCATTTGGTGGAAATTTTTGAAAATTAATGAATGAAAAATTAATCTTTTATAGATGAAAATTTAAATATTTGTTTGAAAATTAATGTAATTTGTTGAAGATTTATCTTTTTTTTTGAAAAATTAATTTGGATGGTTGAAAATTTATGTTCTTTATTTTTTTTAAATGTATGTTTTTTGTTGTAAATTTGATTTTTCTGTAGGAAATTAATCTTCTTGGTTAAAAATTCAATTACTTGGCTAATGCAAATTTAATTCTTTAATTGAAAAGGTTAAATATTTCGTTAAAAATTGACCTCTTCAATCCTTTTTTTTAAACGGAAAATTAAATAATTCACTTTTTTGTTTAAAATCAATATTTTTCCGTGAAAATGTAACTGCTCCATTTTCTGTCAAAATGGATGTTTCCAGGTTAATTCGTGTATTTTGATGAAAATTCTTCTTTTTGGGTAGAAAATGTTTTTTTTAGTGAAAATTAATTTTTGGTGTGTAGAATTGGACTATATGGATCATAAGATCGACAAATTTATCATAACCTATTATTTGATATGATGCGCAGTTTTTGTTTCATTCGTGAAAAAGGACGTAACAAATAAACAAATCAAATTTTTGGGGAAAAAGACAAAAGGTACAATAAAATTTTTGGTAACAATTTTTTTTTGTCTAAATTAGACATAAAACTTGGTTTTTAATTTTTTTTCTCATCATACACGTGATGGGATATTCATTAAAGGTGAAGGTGCTTTAAAAAAAGAGAATTCACAATCACGAAATTTCAGTTACCGATGCTTAGACATTTTATTTTAAAAGTCCAATGTAACAATTCAGGACTAAACTTTCCACAAATTGGTGAAAGTAGCTTTTTTATTTTTTGTTTATTCAGTTTTTATGTTAATGCAAACAGCGAAAAAAGTATCAATTTTCTTAACTTCATTTTTTATCTCCTAGACAACATTTTTCTTTTACTTTCCGAATTTGGTTGAAATTTCTACATTTTTGGTAGGAGATTAATCTTTTTGGTTGAAACTTCATCTTTTTGGTTGTAAAGCCAACTATTTGGTTGAAGTGTCAATTATTTTGTACAAAATTGATAAATTTGAACAATTCCATTATTTGTTGAAAATTAAATTTTTTCGATGAAAATTTATTAAGTAATTCCAATCCTAATTCTACACCAAATTTTTTGAAAAAACTTGAACAACAATCTGATCCTTAATCCTTAATATGAAAAGTGGTAACTTCAATCTTAGTAGCAATGTAGTATAGTTCATTATTGTGAAAATTCTCAGTGACGATCGCGGTTTGGCAAGATTCTGCCTTAGCGGTCAGAGTAGGTAGAATCGCTGAATTATTTACTATTTATAAAAAAATATTCAAATAGTTAATATTTTTAGTTATTAATTAAAATATATGATAACCAATGATAAAAATGTTATAGATCTAAGAATTACTGAATGATTTAAGAAAGCTCAGAATGCACGTAGGATAGGATGTCGAGGACACGGATGACTAGCATTATCCTGTGACCTGTTTGGGTGGATCGAGTAGTCCCAAAATGACCAGAAATATATTGCCACTACAATTCTGGTAAATTAGGACAATGCTAGTATTTTAGCAAAGTCATCAACCTTACTACACGTTGAATGCAAGGTGAATGCGATGGTGTGTGTCAATTCAAGGGTGAGCTGACGCAGCGGCTGACACTTGTCACTTTGTCAGTACCGCATCTACAAAGGACTTTCGAGATTCTTCATCGCCAAGGACCAGATGCAGACCCAGTGACCTACATCCCCGATGGCCAAGGACTCACGAAGGAAGAACGTCTAGCGGAATATGAAAGTCTACAAACGGTGCTCAGTGAAAAGTGATGTGAAGTGACAAAAGAGATCTATAGAATCTCAAAGGTCATTTTTGTGGAATATTGTGATATTTTTGTGCAAGTTTGCAGATGTGCTAAACTGAATGAAGCAAAATGTCATCAACGTAAGTCTCGCATGCATACATTTATGTCCTTTTTCCTGAGCTTTCGAATTTCAGTGAATTTATGAATTTTCAGGTTACTGTTCTTTGATGGTTCTTGTTTGAATTTTTAATCCAATCTTGTGAGGAAATCATAGAAAACTAGATTTTCT
This sequence comes from Acraspis erinacei, assembly GCA_035041075.1. Lineage (NCBI taxonomy): Eukaryota > Metazoa > Arthropoda > Insecta > Hymenoptera > Cynipidae > Acraspis > Acraspis erinacei. The sequence goes on from JAWWLR010000034.1 coordinate 112,947,688, forward strand.
AAAATTTCCTGTCTCAAGTCCCCCAGACGCTGGATCGACAGCCTTCTCAGCTTTAACGGAACAACCTCGTTATTTGATCTATTCCGTACCCAATGGCGACATTTTCAATTTGATTGCAAATTCGAGTGTCAATGACCTTAATTCTAATGTTGTCACTGACCCACGCTCTGCAACGGTATCTCGCTCTCCCAGCACGATTTCTTTGCCCACAGAATCTCGTCACGTTAGCGTAAAAATTGTAGCCGAAATGGTTCCAACGTTTGACGGCAACACTCCGTCTGTTGGAGCTTTTATTCCCGATTGTCGATTCGCTGAGCAATCTGTAAATCCAGGAGAAAGATTATTTTTAGCCGAACTTATCAGAACTCGCGTTAAAGGTGATGCAGATGCTTATTTGCCAAGTAGAAGTGATGCCGCAAATCTCGAAGAACTTCTAAATACCTTGCGACTTGCGTTTAGTCCACAGAAAGATCTTAGCCAATTGCAAGCCGAAATGTCAAACGTCTTGCAAAAGAATGGTGAATTTGTGTTGCAATATTGTATTATAGAGAGGGAAATACTTCGAAGAACCGTCGAAGTAATCGAAATGGGCTTTCCTTTTGAAGCAGTCGCTGGAATGCGACTTGGCGCCAATAGAAACGCAACTTCCTGTTTTATCCGAGGTTTAAAGCCCGAAATCGAAAGTCGCGTTTCATTTAGAAATCCTGCGACTTTGCAGATTGCATATAAGTGTTGCCACAATAATTGAAAACGAGATATCGCACTTAGAGCAGCTGCGTCGTGCTCGCGAACTCGAGGCTGGCACCTGACAGCCCGGATATTCTATAAGTCAAGTTGCATTTGTACAGGGAAAAAAGGTTGGAAATTTCAGCAAAAATAACTATAGTTGTTTAAATGTGGGTAACTCGGTCACTTTCAACGCGAATGTCCTTCTAAAACTTCCAACTCCGCGAATAATCAAATTGATAACGGTAAGACCGGAAGGTACTGTAGTTTTTGCGAAAGGAAGGGTTATGAAACTGAAAAATTTTTCTTGTGTGAAGAATTTAAACGCCTGAAGAAAGAGTTTTTTTAGAATCGAGATCCGAAACAGGGACCGGATCAAAAGAAACAACGGAATTCGGAAACCGGCAATCAAAACAGCGAAGTAGCGTAAAACCGGTCACCCGACGGGTCCTTTGCGTCTTAGGACAAAATAAAAAGATAAAATCGGCAGTAGTCTCAGTGTCTAATCATGGTTTTTAGGAGACAATGCATATTTACTAATCGACACCAGTTCAGATTTAAACCTTTTCAATGAAAAAGCCAATAGGAAAAGTTTTAACTAACACTAAAGGTGAGATAACTCTTTACCTGAAAGGTATAGAATGCAAGTTTCAGGTTGTTCCAAAAAATTTCCCTATTTCTCAAAAAGAAATTCTAGAAATTGAATTTCTGAGCACTCAAGGTGCAATTCTTCAATTTAATGATAAACGAAACGGGCAGTTAATTGTCAATAAAGAATCATTTCCTTTCGAAACCCACGACACTATTCATCTACCACCGCGTACGAAGAAATTGTTTAAGATTTCTGTAAAATGTACCGATCTAAAATATGGATATATTTCCAGGATCGAAGCAGGACCAGGCGTGTACCTGGGCGAGGCATTAGTGACCCCTAAAGCGAATACAGTCACAGTCTTTGCCATAAACTCGACCAACGAGGCAATTGACCTGACTCTTCCACCTGTCGAATTAGAGGATTTCTCTATTATCAAACCACAACTTAGTACTTGTATTGAAACTGGCGATGGCATGAAATAAGAGGCTCTTAAAGCAAAAAGATTCTGCGAAGTTTATATAATTTTAAAATTTGACTATTTAGATCAAGAAGAAATTACTTCTCTTTTAACCGGCGTAAACTGCTTTCCATATCAATTTCACATACCCGGAGATAAGCTAGGCTTGGCATCCGTAGCAACTCATGAGATAAGAACGATGGACGAAAAACCTGCAAATTCTAAAATCTACAGATACCCTCAAATTCATAAGGAAGAAATTAAAAACAAGTAAATAAACTAAAAAAATAATATTATTGAGACCTCTAATTCGCCTTACAATTCACCAGTCTGGATTGTACCGAAAAAGTCTGATTCGCAGGGAAACAAACGGTGGCGTATGGTAATAGATTACCGAGCGCTTAATGAAAAGACCATTAGCGACGCTTACCCCCTGCCGAATATCACTGACATTC
>JAWWLR010000034.1:112950020-112963273 GCA_035041075.1 Acraspis erinacei
TTATGATTCACGTTCTCAAAATACAATATATTGTTAATATATTGTTCAAAATATTAAATTACATAAATATTTCACTGACATTTTTTTTTAATTAAGTACCATAAATTAATTATTTATGTAAGGTTATATAATTAAATATTAGTTATTATTTTTATAATGGAAGCTTAATTTTTCTTTAAAATACATTTATTACAATTAGAATTTGTTTTTAAATATGTGTGATGTTGTGAAATGAGTATCTGAATTTATTTCAAATTTTTTTGTTATATTAGTTTAAAAATTTATTAATGAATTAAATGTATAAAAACGCAATACTCAAATACATTTTACATGGTATGTTGAGAAATTTATTTATACAAAATTACATACCTAAATTATATATATGTTTAAAAATTAATGAAATACATAATTATCGGTGATCGATGAAATTAAGAATATTAGGAATATACTTTACTTGCTTATGTAGAAGTGAAAAATATGAATAAGAATATGAATAAATAAAAAATATGAATAAAAAAATATGAAATCAAGATGTTACCCTATGAGTAAAAAAATGGCCGCTGCCATGCTCACTTCCAATAGAGGTTATGTGTTTTTATATAAAGGATTATGCATTTTCAACTTTCACTTTAAACTCGCCGACATTATAGTGATTTTCGTACATATATATTACTCTTTAAAATTTAATATCGTCTATAAATAAGTACCATTAAAGATAAAGAAATGCATCCTTATAAAAGGAATATATTCATGAATATATGAAAGTCAACTTTTTCTTCCAATGTTTATTAGAAAGAATTTTGTAAATCTAGACTCTTTTACATAGTTTAGCAATGAAGATGCAAATATTATCTGAGAATGGACCAGTGCCTAATTAGAAAGGTCTTCTTTCTAATTAAGACTTGAAAAATAAATTTGCACTCAAAATAAAAATTGCAAATAACTATTTATTCTATAGGTTCTATTTTTTATTTGCTTTTAAGATTACAAGAATACAATTTTTCTAAGAATCTTAAGAAAATAAAAAAAGATTTTTTGAAAATTTCAGATGTCACATTAAAATTTTAACAACAAATTCATTTTCCACCAAACAGTTGCATTTTCAAACGAAAAAATAAATTCTCAACGAAAAATATAATGTTTTTAATATTTTCTAAAGGAGACAAATTTTTTACAAAAAGTTCAATTTTTAACCCAAAAAGACGAATTTCCCATCAAAAGAGTTAATTTTCAACCAAATTACTTTTTAACAAAATAGTTTAATTTTCAATCGACTAGTGTTTTTTTCTAAATAAAAACATGAACTCTGAACAAATACACGTAATAGTTGAATAACAATAAAATAATTTTCAACCACTTGTAGTTTTAATTAAAAGAAATGAAATATTTCTAAAAAAATCGAGTTTTTTACAAAAATTAAAAAATAGTTTAACTTTGAATCTAATAGTTTTATTTTCAAAATCTAATAGTTGAAATTATAATACAATCAGTATAATTTTTTCAACCGGAAGTATAAATTTTTCAGCAATAAGTTGTTTTATAACAAATTATTGAATTTGCAACTAAATAAATTATTTTTCAATCCAAAAGATTAATTTTCAACCAGTTGTATTTTTATTCAAAGCCCATTAAATATTTCTCGAGAGAGATTAATTTTCTTCAAAAACGTTTAAGTTTTAACTGGAAAATATTAATTTTCTAAAAAAAAGTTAATTTGTTACCAAATTTTTTCTATTGATTTCAATAAAATAGTAGAATCAGCACCCAAAAAAGTTTTTGAATAATTTTTAATACATAATAAAAATATTGAATGAATATTTATTTTTTTAAGTTTCGTTGTTTATTTGTTTTAGGGTTATATAAATAGAATTTTCTAGGGTTTTTATGAAAATTCAAAAAGAATTTTGCAGGTCTGTCGAAAAAGTATCTATAAAATGGTTCAAACATATATTTTTTAATTTATAGAATTTTACCTATGAAAAAGTAATTAACTTTTAAAGCCTGGCAAAAACTAATAAATATTTTACACATTTCGGAAATCTTTCAAAGCTTTCGAATATTTTTAATATTTTCAAAATTTCAAAAATTCCTAAATACCTTTTAAGGTAATTCGGTTTATTCATAAAATTGAATTTAAATCTTCCGCAATAATTTTTAACAATTTTGGAAATATTTTGTAATATTTCACAATATTCTTAAATATTCTCCTAACATTAATTGAAAAAATCAAGAATCACTTTTAAATCTTCCCAGGAATTTTTAAAAATTTTGTTTATTCTCATAAAATCTTTTCAAAACAAGAATTATAAGAATTAAATTTGCAGTAAAAAATGTAGTGCAGTTCAATTAATTAAATTGAATTAAACCAAAAAATAAGATTTTGCAACACAGTATTTGAATCTTCAGACCGAAAATATGAATTTTATACAAAAATAATTGAATTTTTGACCCAAAACAGGCAATTTATAAATAAAATAAAAAGGTTTTCAAGAAAAAATAGAATATTTATATTTTCAGTAGAATAATTAAATTTTTAACTCAAATGAATATGATTTTTCAACAAAATATTTAAATTTTCAAATATAGAAATTAATTTGGATCTAAAATAGTGAATCTACATCCAAAGTATGAATTTTTATCACAATAGCTTAATTTTCAACCCAAAATTATGAATTTTCTGAGAAAATAATTGAATTGTTAACTAAAAAAACATTTTTAACAAAATACTTGAATGTTTAACAGAAAAAATGGATTTTCAAGAGAAAAAAGAATAGTTACATTTTGAGTTAAAGTATTAATTTTTATCTAAAAAAATGAAACGAATTTTTACCAAAAATTTAAATATTTCTACCACAGAAATTAATTTTAAAACAAATTTGTGAATCTGTAACCAAAAAATTAATTTTTATCCAAATAATTGAATTTCCAAACCAAAAATGTGAATTTTCTAAGAAAATAATGGTATTTTTAAATAAAAAAAGACAATTTTCAAGGAAAACTTGAATAGGTACATCTTCAATTAAAATATTAATTTTTATCTAAAATATAAAACGAATTTTAACAAATTAATTAAATATTTCAACCACAGAAACTAATTTTTAATTAAAATGAAGAGTCATTGTCACAAAAAATAATATTTCAATCCAAACGACAAGTTTTTTTTACCAAAAAATACAATTTTTCAACAAATTACATTAATTTTATAATAAAAAAGATAAATTTCCGCACAAAAATAGATTGATTAAAATATTATAAAAATACATTTTCAAAAACAACAAAAAGAGGAATTTTTTATAATATAATTCATTTTTCAAACAAAGAAATTAATTTTAAGCATAAAATAAAATAGTTAATGTTTCAGTAAAACAATTAATTTTGAACCAAATATTCGAATTTTTAAAGCACTTTTCTACCAAAGAAATAACTTTCAAACTAAAAAGGTGAATTTGTCGCCAAAAAGATTAATATTCTACCATAACCACGAATTATCAAAAAATTTGAATTTTCAACCAAACCTAGAATAGAGAAATTTTCAGTTAAAAGAACTAATAAAAAGAAAATAATTCCTCTTCGTGTGAAATTTAAACTATATGGTTCAAAATTAATCTATATTAGTGGGGAATTCAAATATTTTCTCAGAAATTCATGTTTTTTATATTCACCTATTTTTTATTTAAAATTATTTTTAAAATTTTGGTTGAAATTTAAACTTTTTTCTTGAAGATTAGAATTTTTAGATTGATAATTAACCCGTATATGTAGAGCATTTTTTTGGTTTTAAACATTAACTCTATGGGTTAAAATTTAGGTCAATTTGTTGAAAATTCATTTTTTTCTAGTAAAAAATTTATCTTCGTGGCTGAAAATTTAACTATTTGGTTAAAATTCAGTGTATTTAGTTGAAAATTTGTTTTTTTTAATGTTATATACAACTTTTTTTATTGTATGTTAAAAAGCTTTTTGGTATAAGTATAATCTTTTCTATTTATTGTAAAAAATAAGAATTTTTAGGTCTTTTTTGTCTAAAAGTTTATGTTCTTCATTGAAATTTTATCCTTTTGGTGAACAGTTTTATTACCCAATTAATAATTTATATATTTTGTTGAAGCATTTGTCCTCTTTGATAGAAAATTAATCGTCTTGGTGAAAATTTCGTCTATTTTATTAAAATTGTGTGTACATACTTTGTTAAGAATTCTACTTTCGTATTAGAAAATTAATCCTATTGGCAGATAATTTTACTTGCTGGCAACAATTGATTTTTTATTGTTGAAGGTTTATAATTTTAGTAGAAAATTTATCGCTATTGTTAAAAATTCGCCTTCAACAGTTTTATTAAAGTTGTCCTTTTTTGTTCAAAATTTATAAATTTTTAATAATTTGATATTAATTATTTTTGTCTACTGGTCTAAACTAAATATTTTATCAATAATGACTCTTATTTCTCTATTCTGAAAAAATGGCACAAAAACTCTGCTGGGATCCGAACCCAGGACTTTGACTTTGCCGGTTCAATTATTTTCGAATAAATAAATAAATAAATTCTGGAAAAAAATTAGTCACTACTTTTATCTCATTGAATGCTGATAGTTAATTAATTAAATATTTAAAGTCAATATCTCGACAGTAAGTTTTTTATTTCATTCAAACTCGAGATGAGATTTTTATCGCAATCCGCAGTAGAGCCTTTAGCAAGTTTACGTAATTTATGCACGGTCAGTCAAAACGATCATGATATTAAAAAAAAAACTGAAAAAAATAGGAGAACCACTTTTGCAACTTACATTCTCACAGAGAAATTTGTTATATTTCATTATGCATTCTGAAGACGAAGGGTTTCGAATTCCAATGTGAAGCGTTAATTTATATTATTATATATGTATACATTGTAGGTTGTGTGTGTGTGTAAAAGCTGTAGAATTTCTGAGTTTACTTGAGATGAGTAGAGAGGAGAAGATATATGTATATCCTCTGATCCTTTCCCGAGTTTATTATTTCCCCAAGTATACGCTCAACATCAATCCGGAAGCGTTTCTCCAGTTTTCACATACCGCAGTGATAATTACCTGCATGAAAAGATGTCTCATGGCGTAATATCATTTTGAACTTACTTTCGAATATTCTTTATTTTTTTAGGCCTATATAATTTTTTCAAACAATAAAATAACATTTAATTTCCCTTTCCAACATTGTTTTATGTATTTTACAAAAAATCTTACGTGTAAATTCAATCTGAAAGACGCCATTTTTCCACTTGCTTAAAATTCTATAAAATTAGGAGATTTTTTTATTTTCAAATTTTGAAAGGGCTCCAGTGGGGCTCTGACTAGTTTGCCCTATCTCTAATTGTGCTCTAGTTAGGAAAACTAGCCAGGGCCTCATCTGAGTCGCAATGTGGGCCTCCATATTCAAATAGCGATTGAACTACCTTATTTGGTTCAAAATTTAACTGCTTAGTTGAAAGTTGAACTACTTTGTTAACAATTCTTTTTTTGATGATTTTTTTGTTGTTAAAAAATTATCTATTTTCTTGATATTTTTTTAGTTTTTTTTACTGAAAATTTAACTATTAAGATTAAAAATGTCTGTGTTTTGTTGAAAGTTTGCCTTTTGTGGTAGAATATTAATCTTCTTGGTAACTAATTAACTTTTTGTACTGAAAATTCAACTATTAGATTAAATATCACATTAAAAATTAAAATATTTGGTTAGATATTCATGTATTTTGTTCAAAAATTTTTTTTTTTTTGTAGAAAATAAATATTTCTCATTAAAATTCATTCCTTTTGTTGAAAAGTAGTTTTTTTGTTCAAAAGTTAAAGATCAAACTATTTCATTACAAATTTATTTAATTTGTTTAAAAACTTATTTGTCTTACAGAAAATTAAACTATTTTATTTTTATATTGTTTGGTGTTGTATTTTTTGACAAAATAAATATCGTAAAAATATTAATACAATTCTTTTTTATCTACTTGTCTAAAATCAATATTTTTTTAATATTTATTTTTATTTCTAAGATGTGATTATGACGTTATTTGGTTAAAAAAATTTTTTTAATTAAATTAAACTATTCTATTTTTTACTTACAAATTAATCTCTTTTCTTGAAAATCTGTATTGTGTGTAGAAAATTAACTTTCTCGCTTAAAAATTTCATTCAAAATAAAAATATTTAGTTCGAAATTTATGTATTTTGTGGAAATTCGTTTTTACTTAAAGTTAAAGTATTCTATTTTCTGTTAAAAAATTCATCTTTTTCAATTACACCTTTTTTCTTACATTGTAGCTATTTTACTTTTTGTAAAAAAATTATTTTTTTCAGTTTTTCACGTATTTTGTAAAAAATTCGTATTTCTTATCTAAAAATTCAATTATTTAATAGAGACTGCATATTTTTCGGTTAGAAGCTCAACTTTTTTATAAATTCGTCTGCAAGACTTAAAGCTACATTTCGAATGAGATTTTGTTTTGGTTTATTTTAACAGTTTTTTTATTGAAAATTAGAATATTTTACAATGACTGAAATATCCGAAAGAAGGTATCCTTAAAATATAAAATTTCCGAAAAATTAAATATAATCATGCTGTAAATTTTTGAATTACTTAGCTGAAAGTGAAATTAATTTTTTCTGCTCGAGTGATAATTTTATTTGAACATTTTTTTATTTTTGTTCTGTTAAAAAATTATCTATTTTGTCAATATTTAAAAAAAATTTTTTACTGAAAATGTAACTATTCCGCACTTTTTTGAAAAATATTCTTCTTGAGTTGGAAATTCAACTATATTTTTCAGAATTTCGGTATTTTGTTAAAACGTTGTCTTTTGAGGTTTGAAATTATTCTTCTTGGTGACGATCACCTTTTTTCGTTAAAAATTCATGTACTTTGCTTAATGTTAATCTTTTTTAATAAAAAATTAAGCTTTTTTATTCAAAATTCACTTTTGGGGTTTGAAAATTAATTAGTTTTATTGAAGGTTGATTTTTTAAACTGAAAATTTAACTGTTTCATGTTTGGTTAAACTTCAATTTTCTGTAGCATTTTGTTAAAAATTCTTCTATTTTTTTTTGAAAGTTGATCTTTTTTAGTTGAAATTTTTTCTTCTTGTGGTTGCAAATTAACCTGTTTTTTTTAAATTAAACTATTAGGTTGAATATTCTATTAAAAATTAAAATATTAGGTTGAAAATAAAATTTTTTAAATTAAAAATATAATCTGCTGTGTTAAAAATTCCACTATTTGCTTAAAAATATACCATTTAATTCATTGAATAGACATAATTTGATTTCAAAATCAATTTCTTAGTTATTTTTCTAATTTTTTCGAAGTTAGTAGCTACTTCATTTCTCTTAAAAAATTGATCTTTTTAGACTTTTTTGTTTTAGTTTATCTTTATGGCCTAAAAACTTAATATTTTGAATGAAATTTTTTTTCTCCATTAATTGCAAAAATTTTCTTCGTTGAAAATTCTACTCTTTAGTGGAAAATTGGTATACTTTGGTTTTGAACTGTTTTAAATAAAAATTAACATATTTTTCGTTGAAAATGTCATAAATTGCACCTTTTGTTAAGAATTCATTTTTTATCAAAGATTCATCAGTTTGCTTGAACATTTAACTATTTTCTTATAAATTCCCTTTTTCTTGGTTGAAAATTAATTATTTTAACTGAAAATATAATAATGAAATTTCACATCAATAAATCTCCGTTTTCGTCACTTTTCACTTCTTAATTCTTAATTATGAATTTGGCAACTTCGACTATTTTTTAGAGGAAGATTAATGTGTATCTATTTACTATTAATTACATTAAATTAGCAATTACTAATTAATATTTTTAAATTATTAATTACATTAGTAATTACTAATTAATTTGTTTAAATTATTAATTACATTTGTACTTTAAATTAGTCAATATCTACTATAGGAATATTATCCCCTGATAAAAATTTATTACGTCAATTAACGAAAATAAAATTATAATTTATTTATTTATAGTAGGTGATAGAAAACTAGGTTGACATTATATGAGCAAGACTACTGCGTGACTTGTGTGATAATTGCACATTGTTACGTACAATACGTAATATTGTGTCACGTAATAATAATAATCTGTCATCGGAACGATGCTTGTGATAATGAGTGTGTTATTTTAAACATGGAATAGTTAGGTTTCCAATAGAGAAAATTAATTTTTTACTAAAAAAAAATAATTTTCAACGAATTAGTTCAACTTTTAATCCAGTAGTTGAATTTTTAATCAAGAATCTCTATTTTTTACGAAAAAAATTAACTTTCAAATAAATGCATTAAATATCAACTAAAAAAGACGAATTTCCATAAAAAATAAAACCGTTAAGTGTTCAATTAAAAAAATTAATTAGCAACCAAAATATATTCAACTTAGATCAGGAATCTTCAACCAGAAAAAGAAGATGAATTTTTAAATAAGAATAGAATAGTCCAATTTTAATTTAAAAAACTTACTTCCACAAAATCGCGTAATTTTTAAAATGCTTATTAATTTTTATCTAAATAATTATATTGTTAACTAAAAGAAATACATTTTGATCCAAAAACCTAACAATTAAATTTTAAACGGAAAAAATTAATTTTTTACAAAAAAAATAATAATTTGCAACAAAATAGTTAAATATTTAAGAAATCAAGAATTTTCATTTTTTACGAAAATAATTAAATTTATATATAATACAATTATTATCAACAAAAAAAGAGGAATTTTCAACAAAAATGAAAGAGTTACATTTTCAGTTAAAAGAATTAATTGTCAACAAACAACAATTTTTTAACAATCCAGTTTTCCACCAAAAAACGGACATTTTCTCAAAATTGTGAAATTTTTTCAATGTTTAATAATTCTTAACTAAATAGTTATATTTTCAGCCAAGAAAAGATAAATTTCCATCAAAAAATGTAAAAGTTAAACTTAAATTGCAAAAATCGATTTTTTACCAAACTAAACTAATTTGAAAGAAAATAGTTAAATTTTCTGATGTTTTGAACAGATTATAAATATTTTAAAACAACAAAATTTCCACAAATTTACGAAAAAAAATTTAATTTTTCTGCACTTCTGCAAGCCCTGAATATTTTTCTAAAATTTTGAAATATTGTTCGAATTCTCTCAAGGATCCTAGGAAAATGATATTTATATTACCTTAAAAACAAATAAATTAAAAAATTAATTAGTTATTTCAAATTTTTATATTTGTTTGAAAATGTTTTTTTCTCTCAAATTATATTTTGGTAGAAATTTTTTTCATTTTTGACTGAAAAATATTTCTTGTGTTGAAAATTAGTTTTTGTACTTTGAAAAAATGGCATATCTTTTCGTAGAAATTTCACCTTCTTTGTCAACCAATTTCTCAAAAAATTGAGTAGAGCAAATGATTTTTTTAAATACCATTTTTTGACAAAATGCCTTTTTTTAATTATTTAACATATAGTTACAATTTTAACATAGTAATTCTTATACTGTGATATCGGGATTTTTATTTTTTATTTTCTCGGGACCAAATCATTTTTTTTATTAAACGTTTTTTATTTTTGCTTAGCATTTTTATATCTCAAGATCCAGCTTTTATTTGTGCAGAAATCTGAAAATTTATTTTTGTAGCCATCCGAAGCCAATTTGGAAAACCTATAAATTATGATCTCTAAATTATCAATCGATTTTCTTGGAATTAGCTAACTCTTTATGTAAAACTTTATTTACTCACATTCAGAGACTTATTATCTCAAAAGCATGATTTTATTTTAGTTTTAAACTAAAAATGAAATTTTTCGCAATCCGCAGCGAAGTCTACTAGAATTTTTAGGTCAGTGTAACTTTGAGATAAATTTTTTATCCTGAAATAGTGATTTCGATTATCCAGAATGTTTCTCGCTATATTATACTTTTATTATATTTATATTATCTTGAAAACAAATAAATTAAATAAGATAATTGATATTTGAATATTCATATTTTTTAGTGAAAATTATTTTTCTTTAATGCTAAACATTTGTTTTAGTTGAAAATTTGTCTTTATGTTTTAAAAATAATTTGTTTAATTTAGTAAAAAGGCTTTTTTGGGGATTTTTATTTTAAAAAAATATATTTTTGATACTATGATATCGCGATTTTAAATTTTGATTTTATCGCGACCGCATAATTTTTTTTAATCAAACCTTTCTTTGATTAACTTTTTTTACATCAAACTTTATTTAATCACATTCAGAAACTTATTATCTCGAAAGCATGATTTTATTTTAGTTTTATACTAAAAATTAAATTTTTCGCAATCCGCAGCGAAGTCTACTAGAATTTTAGGTCTGTGTAACTTTGAGATACATTTTTGATCCAGAAATAGTGATTTCGATTATCCAGAATGTTTTTCGCTATATTATACTTTTATTATATTTATATTATCTTCAAACAAATAAATTAAATAAATAAATTGATATTTGAAATTCGTATTTTTATTAAAAATTATTTTTCTTTAAGGCTAAACATTTGTTTTGGTTGAAAATTTGTCTTCATGCTTTAAAAATAATTTGTTTCATTTAGTAAAAAGGATTTTTTAGGGGGTTTTTATCAAAAAAAATATATATATATTTTTGATACTATGATATCGCGATTTAAATTTTGATTTTCTCGCAACCTCATAATTTTTTTTAATCAAACCTTTTTTTGACTAACTTTTTTTACAAAAAACTTTATTTACTCACATTCAGAAACTTATTATCTCGAAAGCATGATTTTATTTTAGCTTTATACTAAAAATGAAATTTTTTGCAATCCGCAGCGAAGTCTACTAGAATTTTGGGTCAGTGTAACTTTGAGATAAACTTTTTTCCTGAAACAGTGATTTCGATTATCCAGAATGTTTTTCGCTATATTATACTTTTATTATATTTATATTATCTTGAAAACAAATCAATTAAATAAATAAATTGATATTTGAAATTCGTATTTTTTACTGAAATTTATTTTTCTTTAAGGCTAAACATTTGTTTTGGTTGAAAATTTGTCTTTATGTTTTAAAAAGTATTTGTTTAATTTAGTAAAAAGGATTTTTATAAAAAAAAAATATTTTTGATACTATGATATCGCGATTTTAAATTTTGATTTTCTCGCGACCGCATCATTTTTTTTTAATCAAACCTTTTTCTGATTAACTTTTTTTATATCAAACTTTATTTAACTGTATTCAGAATCCTAATATCTTAAAAGCATGAATTTATTTTATTTTTATACTAAAAATTAACTTTTTCGCAATCCGCAGTCAATCTTGTTTCTAGTTAAGTACTCCAACCTACTTTTTAATAAAAAATTTGGATTTGACATATTTGCAATCTTAAAAAATATTTTGAAACAAAAGTAAATGCAAAAAATGGACACGCCCAATTTATGATGATAGTCTTTTAAATAGTTAGCCCTAAATATAAAAGTCGAGTAAAATTAAAAAATTTTATTTGGTGTAGCCCACGACTGACTATATAAAAACATGATAAATCTTGCCCTTGATTTATCAATCTGGATGCATAAATTACTTTTGATTCAGGCAAGGATTCCTGCTTCCAGAATCCGAAGAGAGTTGGTTGTGTCATTGGTTTCCCCGAAAGGATACAATTACGATCGACCAATTTCATGCCATGGACTCAATTATATCAGCGGAACCGCAGAAAAAAAAGAAAAAAGGATGGACCCTTGGAGAACTTTTTTCTCAATGGTCATTCCGCGAACGGATCGTCTGGCAAATCTAGGTTACAGAGAAATTTCGACACGATGCACCTGCCTTGAAAACTACCACAGACCGCAAGATGAAGTTCCTTTCAAATTCAAGACTTCCTCCATTGGTCTTCTTTTTTTAATTTCATGGTAAAAGATTAAAATATTCGGCAGCATTTGATATTTCAAACAAGAAAAGATTTTAATTTTAATTTTAAAAAACCAGTTGAGTCAAAGAAAAAGAAACTGCATTTCTAAGAAAAGTTGAATTTTTTTTTGAAAAATAAAATTTTTAATCCGAAAATATGAATTTTCAACAAAAAAGTTAACTTCCAAGCAAGTAGTTGAATTTTCAACCAAGCAGTTGAATTTTTTGATCAAATGGTAAAATTTTCAATTAGGAAAATTATTTTTAACAACAAAAAAAATAGTTGATGTTCATACGAGAAACGATCCTGAAAAAATATTTTTAACAAAAAGAATATATTTTTTATCAAAGAACTCAATTTAAAAAAGGCAAAAAGAAATTTTTACTTAAAATATGAATCTTAAAGGAAAAAAAATTATTTTAAGAAATTGTCTTAACTTTCAATGAGAGAGATTAATTGTCAACCTTAAAATATGAATTGACAAAAAAATCTAATAGTTGATATATCTGCCAAAAATCATTTCGAATTTAAATAAAAGACAAGTGAATTTAATCAAAAAAGATAGATTTAAAAGAAGAAGAAAATATAATAAATTTCAAGAAGAGATGAATTTCAAAACAAAAGATTTTTCAGTCAATAAAGCAAATAATTTTATCCTGAATGTTTAATTTTCCATCCAAAAAGATAATCTTCTTACAAAAAATTTAAATTTTAAATGAAATAATTAAATTTTTAACCAAAAATAATAATTATCCACAAAGAAATAAAACGACTTCCAAAAAAATACACGACCTTTGAACTAAATAATTGGAATTAAACCAAGAAGATTAATATTCATTAAAAAAAATTTTAATAAAAACAAATTCTAGAAAAAGTTGAATTTTAAACCATGAAAATTAATTTACATTAAAAAACTAATAATTTTCAAGTGAAAATGTTTTTTTCTTTAAAACAGTTGATTTTTCAACCAAGATGATTAATTTTAATGAAGAAAATAATAGTTTTTCATTTTTAAAAATTCTACAGAACAGATGAATTTATAACAAAAAATAACCATTGGCATGGCACGAAAGATATTTCAGGGAATGAAGAAAAAAAATGTCATCCAAATTGTTGAATTTTCAATCCAAAAAGAGAATCATCCTACGCAAAGTTGAATTTTTAGCGAAATAGTTGAATTTTCAACCAAAAATATTAATTTTCTACTAAAAATATAAATTTTCAAGAAAATACATATCCTATTAACCAAACAGTTCAATTTTGAACAGCGGCGATTAATTTTCATTTAAAAAAATGTTTGTAATAAAAAAATCGAATTTCCTATATAAGAATTTAAATTTCTCTCCAATTTTTGATTTTTCAAGCTATAAA
>JAWWLR010000034.1:113034595-113052389 GCA_035041075.1 Acraspis erinacei
TCCAGTCCAGTCCAGTCCAGTCCAGTCCAGTCCAGTCCAGTCCAGTCCAGTCCAGTCCAGTCCAGTCCAATTCAATCCAATTCAATCCAATCCAATCCAATTCAATTCAATTCAATTTAATCCAATTCAATTTATTCCAATTTAATTCAATGCAATTTAATCCAATTTAATCCAATTAAATTTATTCCAAGTTAATTCAATTGAATTTAATCCAATTCAATTCAATTTTTGAAGCGAAAAACGAGTCAAAAATTATTTTTATATTATAAAAAAGTTATTATTTAATGAACTCGTGGAGATTTTTTAATTTCTAACGACTTAGCTGAAAAGTGATATCCTAAAAATCAATTATGTTAAATGTAAAAATGTCAAATTAATTCTTCTAGCAAAATTGCGTCAACTAGGTCTCAATTATAGCTGAATTAGTAAACTTTCGAACAGGTTCAAAGCTTCTTAACCATATCCTGCAGGG
The DNA here is from genome assembly GCA_035041075.1 of Acraspis erinacei. NCBI lineage: Eukaryota > Metazoa > Arthropoda > Insecta > Hymenoptera > Cynipidae > Acraspis > Acraspis erinacei. The sequence goes on from JAWWLR010000034.1 coordinate 113,035,068, forward strand.
GGCTGTAATTATTCAAAATAAAGGCCAGTTTTTAATCGGGCTATTGGCAAATAAGAAGAGGCGAAATATGGGAATTGTGGGTGGAGGAAATAAGGAAAATAAAAGTCGAAGAAGGGAGGGAATGCAACGGAAATGAGAGTTAATAAGGGGAGAGGAAGTAAAAGGAAATAAGAGGTGGGGGGTTGCAAAAAAATGAGGTTAGGGAAAGCAGGGAACGTTAGAAAAGTGAGAGGAAATGGGCAGAAGAGAAGTAGGAAAAGTAAGGCGAATTAAAGTAGGAAAAATCAGGCGAAGATAAATAGAGGAAGAAGGGGAAGTAAAGTTAGGGAAATTAGGGGAAGTTAGAAAAAATAAGGAGAAGTAAGTGGAATTTAGTCATGGAAAATTAAAGGAAGTAAACTAGGAGACATAAGGAAGGGATAAGTAGGGCAAATGAGCAGAGGATAAGTAGGGCAATTGAGGGTATATAAAATGAGCGAAGACAGGAGAAATGTGGGAAAATAAGCGAAGAAAAGTCGAGGAAACTATATGAAATTAGGGGAGAAGAAGTAGGGCAAACGAGAGAAGAAATAGGGAAAATGAGAGGAGAGGAAGTGAGAGGAAATGAGAGGAGAAAAAGTAGAAGAAGCGAGGGAACATGAAGGGAAGGGAAGTACGGGTGGAGAATGAGATGAGAGGAAGTAGGGAATTACGGAAAATTAGGGGATATAAAGTGGATTGAAGATTGCAGATGAGCGAAGGGGCAGTAGTGAGAGTGAGTGGAAATGAGTGGAAAGGAAGTGGGAGAAGTGGAGGGCAATACTTTAAGAGTAAGTAGGGGAAACGCGGGGAGTGTAAGTGAGGGATGAGAGGATTGTAAGGGAACATATAGGAAGTGAACATTGGGGAAGTGTAAAAAATGAAGTTAGTGAAATCAGAGCAAGCGATATGAGCGAAATTAGGGGAAATGAGGAATGGAGAATTAGGAGAAATGAGGTGAAGTAAAGTTAAGGAAATTAGGAAGAGTAAGAAGAAATGTGAAAACACAATTTAGAGAAAGTGAGAGGAAATAAAGGAAGGTGAAGCAGGATAGGTGAGGGAAGCGGAATGAAGGAAAATGAAGGATGGAAAAGTAGGGTACGTAAGGGAAATTGAGCTAAGAGTGAGTAGGTGAAGTGAGGGGCAGTGAGCAAAGTGGAAGTAGGGAAAATAAGGGTAGGGAGAATAGCCTCAGTGGGGGGGAAATGTAAGAAGGGAAAGTAGAGGAAGTTAGGAATGAAAAAGTAAAAAAACTGAGGAATGGGAAAGTAAAGGAATTAGGGGAAAAGAGGAAAGGGAAAAAATAGTGTGTTGATTAAAAATGAGGGTGAGTATGGGATAGGCATTATTCGCTGGAGATGGGACGTAGAGTTTCTGAGTGCTAGAGAGGAGAGCGAGGAAAGGAGGAAGAATTTTGGGAAGGGTTGGGGGGGGGAGAAGGTTTAGGTGGGAGGAGGGGAAGAAGCAGAATCTACTGTAACTACTTTTTATAATAATAATAATAACAATAAACGAGGAAAGTTTTGCTATAATTTTTTCAATTGAATCAATTTTAAAACTTATTAATTTTTTAGACTGTCTCGGAAAACTTTAACTTCATGGAGTTGAAATATGATTATTTTGTCAAATCTAGGATATTATAACATTGAAAGATTCGATGAAAGTTTTAAAAATAGATTCCTGACTGAAAAAAAGAGAAAGCTGTGGAATGTCAATAATGAAAGAAAACATTGTCAGCAATTTTCCGAGACTGCGTCACTTTTACACAACTTTGAGTACGGTCAGTAATCCGTAATGACTTCTTGTTCGGTTTTCCCATCATTGTCTATGCTATTGTAAGACTTACAACCAACAATATTCAGAGTCAATTGAGCGTGAGGATATTTGTGTATATGTGTATGTTTTTTTTCTTTGTAACACTGAATTTTTCTTGTAGATGGAAAGAATAGGTAAGTACACTTAAGTGGCGGTCAAAACGATTGCATAGTTGAATGATTTAATCTATAGAATTACTACTGGGCGAAAGATAATATCTACTTAAGAATGTCGGTCTTTAACTTCATAATATTTGGAAAATTAACTATTTATTCTACTTGAGTCTATTATCTTCTCTTATTTCTCATAATATACAATTTTCATACTTCTCACATGGAGCTGAAATAAGGGGAAACAGGGTTTTTTGTTACGACAAAAGGGGAATAGTAGGGAAATGATTTCTTTTCAATAAAATTAAGAAAGAAAAGCGATAATTTTTCAATTTTCAAGATAAAAAGATCAATTTAAAAAAAATAAATCAAGTTTCAGAACAAACAAACAAAATTAACGTTAGACTAAACAATTGAATTTATAACCACATAGTTGAACTACATCTTTAAACCTGAATTTTTAAACCAGTAGTTGAATTTTGAAAAAAAAAATTCAATTGAAAATGGGTGCATTTTCATCCTAATGGATGAATGTTTAAGCCTAATGCCGAATTTTTGAGCCGATACAATTTTCAACAGTAGAACTTTTAATATAATAATTAAATTTGGAATTAACATGATAAAACTTCAACAAATCAATAGGTTTAACCAAGTGGTTAAATTTATAGGCACAAAAGATTAAATCTCAACAAAAAATTTATAACTTAGTTGATATTGGACAAATTTTCAGCAACAAACTTGAATCCTTGACCATAACAAAATATTTGTTAAACAAACAAATGCATTGTTAACAAAAATGTTAAACTTGATCCAAAGATTGAATTTGATTCAAACAAATTCTTGACTTTTAATACCAGAAACGCTAAATTTTCAAAATGAAGAAATGAATTTACAACATAAAAGGTAATTTTAACAAAATAATTTAATTTTATACGAAAATGATATATAAAAAATTTTTTAAACAAAAACAGTTGAATTTTTAGGCCAAATATTTGAATTCTAAACATAAAACGATATATTTTATACTGTAAATGAAATAGTTGAATTTTCATTTAAAAAAGATTAATTTTCAACCAAAAAAATTAACGGATTTTTAACAGAATAGTTAAATTTAATATTCCAATTTTCAATCAAAAATAGAAAATTTGGTTTTACAGTTAGAAACAAAAATGTAAAATAAAAAATATTAAATTACTTTTCATATAAAAAAATCGAAAACACGAAAATAGGTGAAGTTTTTTTAAAATCATATAGCAAGATTCACAATTAGTTGATAAATTATATAATTTTGTTTAAAAAATTGAATAAAAAGATACATTGTTCGGGCATTTGTCGACATTATTAAAAAGTTTCAAATTAAAAAGACTCACATAAAAAATTGCAGTAGGCAGCAGCCTAAATAATTTCCTTATTTATTAAAAATCTTTATAAACATTATAAAATTTATCACCTAATTATGACTATTGCTAAAATTATCAAAACATTGCAGAATAAAAGAAATTTCATGAAAAAAAATTTCCATCGAAAAATGCCCGGATAATGTACTTTTTATTCAATTTGGTAACAAAAAATAGAAAATTAATCAAATAATTATAAATACTGCTGAAACTATCATGTAGATTCCAATGAAAAAGACTGAAACCGAAAAAAAACGATTTTCTTCTTCTAAATAAAACCTGAATAATGCATTTTTTTATTACATTTATTTATAATATTAACGATCTTGCAATAGTCTATTTCTTATTTAATTAAGTTTGTAAATTTTAATATTTTTTTTACATTTCAAAAGTAGGAGGAAAATAGTAAAATTAAAGAAAAGGTTTATTATAAAAGTTTTGTTATAAATTAATATGAAAGGATAGAACAACATTTTGAAAAAGGGAAAAAATTTTTTAGTTAATTAAAAAAAAAATATTATTTTGTTTACAGCTTGTGGCGCGCTCTTGGAAGAGAAAGAAGAACATTATGAAGGATTCCTCTGCTTAGACGCACAAGCTACAATACCTGCATCATTCTAGACTATCGACAGTTATTATTCTTGAATTATAAAGGACTAGTTTTTAAGAAAATTGATTCTTTAAGTAAAAAATAAATTAAATAAACTAGTTAATGAATGAATAAATAAATCAAAAATAAATTTCTAATAACTGTTTGCTTTTGAAAGTTTTTAAGCAGTTTAAAGGATTTTACCAAATTTTCTAAAAAATTCGTATCAGTTAAAAATATATTTGAGATTTATAAGTTTGAAAGAAATTAATTTGTTTTTATTAATTCTCGGAAATCCTTTATATATTTTCTTAAGTTTAATTTAAAAAAATTAAAAATCTTGAAAAATTTACCCGGATGCATTCAGGAATTTTGAAAACGTTTTCAAACTTTTCAACATTTTTCAAAAGCTTCTAAACTTTTTGTTCAGAATTTAAAAAATCTAGATTTTGCAAAAAAACTATTGGAACTCTTTTCAAGTTTACATCATTTTCGAATGTTTTTAAAACCTCTAAATATATCTTAAGTTTATTCTGTTTTTTTTTTAAATTTTGTAATAAAGAATAAAAAATCATTCTTAAAAAGCTTCTAAAGTTTTTTAAACATATTCTAAAACATACATTTTGTATAACATTAAAATTTTTTTAATTTTAAATTATTTGGAATCTTTTCAAAACTTCTAAACCTTCTAAATATTTACTAAAATAATGTAAAGTTTTTCTAAATTTAAAAAAGAATTCTGCAAAATAAAAGAATTGCCTTAAAAACTTCTACATACTTTTTTCAGTTTCTTGAAATGCCTCAAAATTCTTAAAGAGCTTCTTTAATTTGAAATTTCATAAATCCAAATTTATTTTTAAAAATTAAAAATTTTCGCAAGCTTTACTCGAATTAAAAAAATGTAATCTTGTAAAGTTACTTTTTTGTTGCTTTTAAATGCTTTATATTCTATCTTTGACTTTTTGTAAATTATTTCAAATGTTTCAAAACTTTTTTTAATTTTTCCTTGATACTTATTTTTTTAAATAAAAAAGTTTTATCCTTCTTTTAATCTTTTAAAATTATTCATGTTTTCCTAAATTAAACAAAATCTGCTTAATTAAAAAACTACCGTAGAAGATTCCAGAATTTTTGTTGCTGCTAAATTTGGAAATTTTCTTAAAATTATTAAAATAAAATATCAGTTATAAGATTTGCTCAAAAACCTTCAGATTTTTTTTTATATCTTATAAAAAATTGGTTTTATAATTTTTGCAAAATTTTAATTATTTGTGAATCTTTTCAAAACTTTGCCATGTCTTTTGGTATAAATCTGTTTTTTTAAACATTTTTTTTTTAATTTACCAAACAAGGAATATACTGAATTATTAAATTATTATAAGTAACATAAAAATCGTGGTTTTATACAAAAGACAAGATCAAAACTTTGAAAAAGAGTAAATATTTTTATGTTTAATTAAAAAATATTATATTTCATGGACTGTGGCGCGCTCTTGGAAGAGAAAGAAGAACATTATGAAGGATTCCTCTGCTGAGACGCTACATTACCAGCAGTTATTATTCTTGAAGGATAATAAACTAGTTTTTAATAATTTGTTAATAAATACAAAAAAAAACATAATAAACTATTTAATCTTCAAGAATTTTCTTATTTTATCATGTGTATTTATATTTATTTTAAGTTTACAAATAATTATTGTATTTAAATTATACTGATATCAGATAAAGAAATTTTCAGTAGATTTGAAAAAATTTTCAATGATTTTATTTTCTCTGTATGTGGGTGAAAACGAGTCGTTTATATCGTATCAAATTTATAGCTTCATTTTAAAAAAATTTTAAAACTACACAGAAAAAATTAATTTTGTATTGACAAAATTGGTCTTGTTTTAATTTAAAAATGCACCAGGTCTTCTTTTAAGACAAAGAATGAGCTCAAATCTAGCTTTAGGACTGAAAACGGACTTAAATTAAGGTCTAACAAAAACAAGAGTTTTTTCTTATAATTTTTACAAAATAAAATTTTTTTCTCGTTTCTAATTATAGCGTAAGAATTTGATTTTCCCATTTAAATTGACTAATTATTTAAATTTATAGACTATATTTTAAAACGTAAAACTTTAATTGTATTGGAAGTGTCTTCATTATAAGTTCAAATTGGTTTTAAATACATTAAAAATATTATTTTATTTTTATTATAATTTTTCGCAATATAAAAAGTATTACTACATAAAAATAAATTTTATATAGATTAATATTATTAGTTGATTATACCATAAAAAATAATTTATAATGGAATTATACTTTTTCATATTTTTATCTACGATAAGCATAATTAATTGTAATTTTGAATCAGGGAAGGTGGTTTCATTCCGTAAGGATAATTTTTGAAATTTTGGAATATCTTCCCCTTTATTAGAATATTTTTCATGCTAAAATTTTTTCATGAATATTATATCAACAATGTATAAATTATCTCAATTTTAATCAAAAATTCAAAAGTTCTTAGACATTTTGAGTTATTTTAAAGGATGTTAACAAATTATAAAGGACTTTCCGGTTTATTATGTGGGATTTCGAGAGTGTGGAGAGTTTTTTGGTATGATTTCAGAGATAATATCAATTTTTGAATAAAATTTCACAAGATTTTAAGGGATTTTTAATTCATGGAGTTTAGTCAGGTTTCTAGACATTCAAAATGATTTCGATGGATTTTAAGGGAATTTAAGAGATTTAAAGGATTTCAAGAGATCTAAAAATGTTTTTCAAAAGTTTTAAGAGATGTAAAATTATTTTAAGGGATTACAATATTTTTCGATATTAAAGATGATTCCAAAGGATTATGAAAATATTCAACGACCAAAAACGATTTTAAAGGATTTTAAGAGTTTGAGGAAAGTACCTGGTTCCATTTGAGAAAAAAGTAAATTTTAAAGGAACTTCACAAGTTTTTAAGTTAATCACTCTAGTTTAAGCAGATTACCGAACATTGAAAATGATGTTGATGAATTTTAAGGGAATTTAAGAGATTTAAAGTATTTTAAGAGATTGAAACATATTAATCAAAAGTTAAGGAATTTTATGAGATGTAAAAATATTTTAAAGGATAAAAATATTTTTGTATATTAAAGATTATTCCAAAGGGTTACGAGAGGTTTCATTGATTAAAATCATTTAAAAAGATCTTAAGAGTTTGATGAAAGTACCTGGTCCCATTTCAGAGAAGAGCTCAATTTTAAAAGAAATTCGCAAGATGTTGAGGGAATTCAGGTAAAAGCTCAATTTTAAAGGAATTTCATAAGATTTGATGGGAATCACTATAGTTTATTCAGGTTTTAAGTCATTCAAAGGATCTCGATGGATTTTAAAGGATTTCAAGAGATTTTAAAATATTTTCCAAAAGTTAAGGGATTTTAAGAGATGTAAAATTATTTTAATGGATTTCAATATTTTTTGATAATAAAGATGATTCCAAAGGATTAGGAGAAGATTAATCGATCAAAAACGATTTAATAACATTTTAAGAGTTTGAAAAAATACCTGGTTCCATTTGAGAAAAAAGCTCAATTTTAAAGGAATTTCACAAGTTTTTTTAGGGAATAACTCTAATTTATTCAGATTTGCAGACATAAATAATGGGTTTCGATGGATTTTAAGAGAGTTTAAGCGAGTTAAAGGACGTTAAGAGATTTATAAATATTTTTTAAAAGTTAAGGGATTTATTGAGATGTAAAAATATTTTAAGGGATTACAATATTTTTTGACTTTAAAGAGTATTCCGAAGGATTACGAGAGGTTTCAACGATTAAAGATTTTTTTTAAAGATTTTAAGAGTTTGATGAAAGTGCCTGGTTCCATTTAAGAGAAAAGCTCAATTTCAAAGGAATTTCAGAAGACTTTAAGGGAATTACTCTCGTTTATTCAGATTACCAGACATTGAAAATGATTTTGATGGATTTTAAGGGAATTTAAGAGATTTGAAGTATTTTAAAGGATTTAAACATATTTTTCAAAAGTTAAGGAATTTTATGAGATGTAAAGATATTTTAAAGGATAACAATATCTTTGTATATTAGGGATTATTCCAAAGGATTGCGAGAGGTTTCATCGATTAAAATGATTTAAAAAGATTTTAAGAGTTTGATGAAAGTACCTGGTCCCATTTCAGAGAAGAGCTCAATTTTAAAGTAATTTCACAAGATGTTGAGGGAATGCAGAGAAAAGCTCAATTTTAAAGGAATTTCATAAGATTTCATGGGAATTACTTTAGATTATTCAGATTTCCAAACATAAATAATTGATTTCGATGGATTTTAAGGGAGTTAAGGAGATTTTAAAGCTCAATTTTAAAGGAATTTCAGAAGATTTTAAGGGAATTACTCTAGTTTATCCAGATTAGCGGACATTGAAAATGATATTGATGGATTTTAAGAGAATCTAAGAGATTTAAAGTATTTTAAGAGATTTAAACATATTTTTCAAAAGTTAAGGAATTTTATAAGATGTAAAAATATTGTAGAGGATAACAATATTTTTTTATAGTAAAGATTATTCCAAAGGATTACGAGAGGTTTCATCGATTAAAGTGATTTTAAAAGATTTAAGCTCAATTGAAATTTAAGCTCAATCAATGAAAGTACCTGGTCCCATTTCAGAGAAGTGCTCAATTTTAAAGGAATTTCACAAAATGTTGAGGGAATTCATAGTCAGATTTCCAGACATTCAAAAGGATTTTGATTGATTTTAAAGGATTATAAGAGATTTCTGAATATTTTTTAAAAGTTAAGGGATTTTATGAGATGTAAAAATATTTTAAGGGATTACAATATTTTTGGACATTAAAGAGCATTCTAAATTATTACGAGAGGCTTCATTGAGGTTTCAAAAAGATTTTAAGAGGTTGATGAATGTACCTGGTTCCATTTGAGAGAAAAGCTCAGTTTTAGAGGAATTTCACAAGATTGTAAGGGAATTACTCTATCTTGTTCAGGTTTTCAGTCATTGAAAGGATCTCGATGGATTTTAAAGGATTTTAAGAGATGTAAAGGATTTGAAGAGATTTAAAGGATTTTAAGAGATTTCTAAATCTTTTTTAAAAGCTAGGGGATTTTATGAAATGTAAAAATATTTTAAGGGATTACAATATGTTTGAATTTAAAAAGTATTCCGAAAGATTACGAGAGGTGTCATCGAGTAAGATTTTTTTAAACGATTTTAAGAGTTTGATGAAAGTGCCTGGTTCCATTTAAGAGAAAAGCTCAATTTTAAAGGAATTTCACAATATTTTAAGGGAATTACTATAGGTTACTCATGTTTCCAGACATTCAAAAGGATCTCGTTGGATTTTTAAGTATTTTTAGAGATTTAAAAGATTTCAAGAGATTTAAAGGATTTTAGGAGATTTTTTAAAAGTTGAGGGATTTTATGAGATGTAAAAATATTTTAGAGGATAACAATAGTTCTGGATATTAAAGATGATTCTAAAGGATTAACAGAGGTACAATAGATTAAAGCTGATTTTAAAGTATTTTAAGAGTTTGATGAAAGTACCGGCTTTCATTTCAGAGAAAAACTCAATTTCAAAGGAATTTTAGAAGATTTTAAGGGAATTACAATAGTTTATTCAGGTACCAGGCATTCAAAAGCGTTTCGCTGTATTTTAAGCTATTTTAAGAGATTTAAATTATTTTAAGAGATTGAAAAATATTTTTCAAAAGTTGAGGTTTTATCGATTAAAGATGATTTTAAAAGATTTTAAGAGTTTGATGAATGTACCTGGTTGCATTTCAGGTAAAAGCTGAATTTTTTCAGAGAATTTCAAATTTCGTAAGATTCCAAAAGATTTTTTGGTTTTTAAAAAAATATGAGGAATTTAAAAACATGACAAAGTACCATTTCGGAAAAAGTTTCGATTTTTTCTATAGATTTAACCAGAATTTAAGGGAGATCTAAGAGTTTAAGCTGGTTTTGAGACTTACAAAAGAATTTTTATGGATTTTTATGAATTTTGAAGGAATAAAAAAGGATTTTAAGAGGCATAAGAAGATTTCAAGGGATTTCCAAATATTGCGGAAGAAGTCCAGATATTTTAAAAGAATTGAGTTGTCACCGCAGCTTTTTTACGAATTTCGAAAGATTTTAAGGTATTTTAATGTTATTCCGAAGATTTGAAGTAATTTGAAGAGATTTCATAAGATGTCAAAATATTTTACGAGATTTAAAAACATTCTGAGACTTTGAAGATATTACCTAGTAACATTTCAGAGGGAATCTTGATTTTTTAAATGGATTTTACAAGATGTGAAGGGGCACCTAAGATTTTCATCAGAGTTTAAGAGAGACAAATTGATTTGGATGGATTATTAGGTTTTTTGAGGATTTCAGAATGATTTCCGCGAATTAAAAAGTATTTTAAATGATTGAAAAAAATTTCTAAATATTTCAAAAGGAGTCACAGGGCGTCAAAGGATTTTAATAAATACTTGAATAAAATTTAATAAATAATTTTAACTTTAAAATCTAACTTTAAATAATGTAATAAATTATTTTAATCAATTTTTTCCAATAGATTATGAAAAATTTTAAGGGACATCTAAGAGTTTACTGAGATTTTCAATAATTTAAAAAATTTGAATAAATTTTCTATTACCATTTCTGATAGAACCTCCATTTTTGCAAGGAATTTGAAATATTTTAACGGAAATCTAAGAATTTACTCAGATTGTAAGAAATTCAGAACCATTTCTGAGGATTTGGGCGGATTTTGAGTTTTCTAAAAAGAAATTTTTAAAAGGATTTGAAGAGATTTTGAAACATTTCAAAAGAAGGTTCAGGATTTAAAAATTTTTAGGTTTTTTTTAATGATTCCAAAGGATTATAAGAGATTTAATATATTTTCAAAGATTACAAAAATTTAAAGATTGTGAAGACGTTTTCTAGTACCATTTCTAAGAGAAAAATATTATAAGGGACATCTCACAGTTTAATCAATCATGGGATAGTTAAATTTTTAGTTTAATAACATTATTTTCAGAAAATAAAGAATTTTTGACAAAATGTGAGATTAATTTTTAACCACAGAAATCAAATTAAAACTGAAATAATAAATCTTCAAAAAAAAATATTTTTTAACACAATAGTTGAATTTTCCACAATAGAGAAAAATTTTCAACACAGTAGTGCAATATTTAACTAGATAGGTAAATGGACTAGTTCAATGTTTAGATAAAAAAATGAATTTTCAATAAAAATTTGGAATTAAAAAAAAATTTTAACGTAATAGTTTATTTTTGTCATGTTGTTAAATTTTGACTTTTATATTTTTATATTTTTATATGTATATTATTTTTTAATATTTTTTAGAGAATTTTCTTGATGTAGTCAAAATCTTCTGTAAATCATATACAAGGTTCTCAAATCATATAACATTTTTTGTAAAATCTATTAAAAAAATGTTGGAATATGAACTGTTTTTTTCCAAACATTATTAAATAAAGTATTTTTTATTTATAAAATAATAAGAAAAATTATAGTTTATCAGTTGACGTGAATTACTGATAGTGAACATGCGTGAGAGATTTAGCTCCTCCGGCTGACTAATAAATACTTTATCCCCTGTCGGTCGTCGGATGACCACCCGCCAATCTTTAACGTTTGTATCCTGATTATAACTAATGTTCGCTTCCATTGAAGGTGATTGTAAACTATACTATTACATTTTGAATTGAAGATGCTTTCTTATTCTTAAAAGCTTTCAATTCTAAAAAGCCTAAACTATTTTCCATTATTTAAATTTTTATTTTTGTCGATTAGGGATAGTTAAACCTCAATTGTTCCTTGTTCTCATATATTTAAATTAACAAGTTTTTTTGTTTAAAAAAACTAAATTTGTGGGTTTCACAAATATCATAAAGTTTAATATGTATTTCTCATTAGAAAACAAGTTTTTGTTTATTTTTGCCAGAATCTTTCAAATTTGGGGTTTAAAGGATAATTCTTATATGATTGTGGGTTTTTAAGTATTAATTTTTCTAAAACATTAAATATTACTTTTTGTTGAAAATAAGATTTAAGAAATTGTTTAAACGGTGCATTTTTATTTATGGCTCTTGGATTTGAGGTAGAAAGTTGAGGTCTTTTCTGAATTTTTAAAACCGTTTCAAATAATTAAACCGGTCAGGTGATCATTATTCAAAGTTAAGCAGACTAATTGTTTCACTAATTATTAGTGTTTACAACTATTAATTTCCCTATAAGGGCTATTATGAAATACAATAAAAAGTATATAAAAAATGTTCATTTTTCTATTTCAGAAAAAAATATCCACAAAGGGACAAAATATTTCTGATGTTTATTTATTTTTCGTTCATAACTAAAAAAGCAAAAGGAAATTTTTAAATTTAATAGAAATCCACAAGTTTCAAAAATTACTTAAAAGATAATTATAAACAATAACAAATTCATTGAACAAATATTTCATTATCTTGCATTTATTATCACCTCATTCTAAGGGCAACATTGAAAAAGGGGGCAAATAAAAAAAAAACACTTTTCAGTATTATTTTGAAAGAGTATTGTTGTAAATATCAATAAATTTAAAAAAAAAATAATTTTGACTAACTTTAATTATTTATTACACCACTCTAACAGAAAATTCAAAAAAGTTTGAAATTAAAAAGAAACAGCAATTTTCTAACAATACTCTGGCAGAAGATAGTTATAAATAATAACAAATCGTTTAAATGAATGCCTTTTTGATTTTAATTATTATTCTAAGACAATATGGATATGAAAAATAAAAAATTATTTATTCAATATTTTGGTTGATTTTTAATAATTATTTTTTTGTATCTATTAACATTTAAAATCAATCTAATTTTATTGTTGGATACTAAAATAAACTAAAAGAAACGAAAAAAAAAGAATTAGCTCTAAAAACTCGCAAACCCTAATTTTTCACTTCTGGGGGTTTAGTGGAACTTCTAAAATAGGTTTATGGGGAAAACCTCATTGGGTTTGCGGAACCTCTAAACATGAATTTTATTTCGAATAAAAAGAATACGTTTTTTTTGTTTTTGTTTGAAACGAATTCGGGGAATGAAAGCACAAAAATTAAAAAAAAAAGTTTTGGAACACCCTAATGTGTGGTGAGGGTGTGAGTTTTATAGGAAAAGTGTTGGGGTGGGGGGAAAAGGAGATTAAAGAATAATTTATGGGTGTGTATTGTTAGTGAAGAAAAAGGAGAGGAAGAGGTATAAGGGTGTATGGATTAAGAAAAATATATTGAAGAGAGGAGAGAGGAGGCGTTTAAGGGATGGAGCATTTTATAGTGAGATTGTATGATATAGCGTTTTATATGGACGAGTTTAGGTTTTGGGTTTTAGGTTTAGGTTTTTTATAAGCCGAGTATAGGTGGTTAGAGATACATAGGATAGGTCGATTAGTAGATTAAGTGGAGGAGGGGGTGAGGGTACAGGTACAAAAGATAGGAGGTGAAAGGTGGTTTGGATGGTGAAGAGTGAAGATTATGGATGTAGAGGAAATTACGAATAGAGATACATTGATATATGGAAGGATGCCACAAATAAGAAGAAGAAGATATATGAAAGGAAAATTTTGGATAAAGCGATCTATTTCAGGTAGATGGGAGGACATTTCATTTTCTTCGGAGAACGTGAGATTTAAAATGAGGAAATCCTTGCTTAAGGATAGTGTATCAATGAAGAGAGGCAAGAATAAACCCGAAATGGGACAAGACAAGAGTATAGGAAATCGTTTGGAAACGCAAATGCTGGGTTGCCGATAATAGGTTGAAGAGGGATAAGGAAAGGTTAAAGGGATCGAGGATTTAATTTAAAGGGCAATGGTATAGTGAAGGAGGATTAGAGGTAGTAAGAGGAATATAGAAAAATGTGGACGCAATTAAATATATTTAGTAGGGGTACAGAGAGCAGCTTTGATAAGTTATTGGAGTAAGGGTTGGAAATAGAATGATTGACAGGAGCGGAAGATTAGCAGGGGTAAGATAATATGGAAAAGAACAAAAGGGAGCGAGGCGATAATACAGGGATAGGGTTTTTTGAATGGTTACAGAGTGTTGCTTAAGGATGTAGAGGAAATCGTGAATAGGGATGAGTTGATCCATGGAGGGGAAAAGGGGATGTATGTCTTCCGCTACACAAAGAAATTTTTTATTACAATGCATAATAAATATCATTGGTGGTTTTAGATTGATTTAAAAAGAAATAGGATGGAATAGGATAAGTCAAGAGGATTGGAAATCCAACGGAATCGCTTAGGATGGTTTCGGGAAAGGGAGGTTAAAATAAGTTAATAAGGTTTTAAGGGAAAGGGAGGAGTAGAGGTCAGAAGAGGTAATAGGAGTTTATGGAAAAGGGTAGATGGTGTTATATCTGGGGTAGGGTACAGTCAGCGGGTTTGGTAAGTTATTGGAGGGGTAGTGGAAGTAGTAGGTGAATTGGGGTGAGCTAATATGGAAAAGAGGAAAAGGTGTGTATTGACTGAAAGAGGGAATGATAATACAGAGATAGGGTTTTCTGAGTGGTTGAATGCGAAATAAAATAGGAAAGGGTATATGGATTGCGAAGAGGGAAGATTCGAGATTTAGAGATAATTTTTGAGGTGGCAGATTTTTTGGTAAAGGAAAATCCTCAGGACTTTTGGGACTGAATTAAAAAGCCTTTGATTTTCGGGTAGGGGTGAGGACATTCCGTTTCCTTTGGGGCACGTCAAACTGAAAGAGAGGAAATCGGTGCTTAAGAATCGTGCATCAATGGAGAAAAGCGAGGATGAACCTGAAATCGGACAAGGCAAGAGGGTTGAAAATCGAACGGAATCGCAAAGGCTAGGGCACAGCAGACGTGCTGGAGATAAGTTTTTACGGTAGGGTTACTAACTTACGGACTCGGCATTGTCGAGTTCCTAGTGACGGGAGGACAATGCGCCTTCGGGACACAATGCTTCACTCTGGAATCTGAAGGCAGTCTTGACTACCAACCTGCAACCCCTACCCGTACCGATATCCGACTCTTCCACCCCCATCCCATTCTATTTTCCCCATAACGTCTACGTCGACGTTCTTTCCTTTTCTTTTCGCAATCGACAGTTCCAACGATTTCATGCGACAAGTCATTGCCAAATCCTTTAGCCGAGTGTATGTTGGAAACTCTGAAACTCTGACGTTGGTTGACTAAAAGAACTACTCTGCTGTTGAGCCTTACTTAGTACATAATACCCTCAAGGCATTTAGGGAATTCAAGCAATTCAGAGAATTGAAAGAATTTCAGGAATGCAGAAGATTCAAAGAATTCGGCAGATTCAGCATATTCGAGGATTTCTTCATTATTCAGAATCAATAAAAACTAGAAAATTGATTTTTTGTGTCTAACGCTGGATTTATCGTTTGGCGCCACATTTATAGGATCTTAGAAAATTCAAGGAATTCAGAGATTTGCAAAAAGGCAGAGAATTCAAGGAATTCGATAAACCCAATAAAGTCAATAATTCAAGGAAATCCAGAATATTTCCGAGTTTCAGGGAATTCAAGGAATTTAGTGAAATGAGGAATTTAAGAAAATTTAAGAAATTAAGGGAGTTCAAGAACTTTAGAGAATTCAAGAAAATTAGACAATTTCAGTAATTCAGGATATTCAATGAAAATCAGGAATTCAAGTAATATCGGGAATTAAGAATATTTAAGGAATTCAAAGACTTGAAAAAATTAAGAAAATTCCAAGATTTCAGAATATTAAAAAAATTATAGATTGGCAATGAATAGAAGGATTTTAGAGAAATCAGGTAACTCAGAATATTCGAGGAATTCGGAGAAATTAAGAATTTCAGAAAATGAAAGGAATTCAAGAATTGCAGTGATTAGAAAAAATTAAGAAAATTTAAAGAATTCGAGAAAAGCAATTAATTCAAGAAAATTAAAAAATCAAAATATTCACAAATTTCAAGGGAATTCAAAAATTTCATAGAAATATAGGATTTCAGAAAATTTAAGAAACTCAGAAAATTAAGAAATTCTCATAATTTAAAAATTTCAAGAAATCTAAGGAAACCAGAATAATAGAGGAATTTTAAAAGTTCAGAGAATTTAAGGAACTGGAATTCCAAATATTCAGGGAAATCAAAGAATTCAAAGAATTCGAAGAGTTCAAGGAATGCAGAATATTCAAGCACTTAAGCGAATTCCAGGATTTCTGAGATTTTCAGATATTCAGAGTATTCAAAAATTTACTTAGATTTCAGGTAAATCAAGAAATGCAGAAAATTGAGGTTTTTCACAGAATCCAAGAAATTAAACGATCTTGTGATTGATATTTCACCTGATAAAAATTTTTGAATGATAAGGTGAAAGTATAATATTACAGGATCGGTTTTTAATTGATTTTTGGCAGCCTTTGATAGTTTGAGTGCACATCTTGAAAAATTCTGGAGAATTAGAAACTTTTCTTTGACTTTAAAGGTTCGTCTAGTGAAGCTGAGATTCGACTCTGTCCACCGAAAGGAGTTTTAATAGTAAAGGGTACATTCTGTGTAGGATTACGCTAAACTATAGGAGCCTTCAAAGTATCTGACTCGGTATGTATACAGGGTGTCCACACGTAGGTTTATGGAGGAACAGAGAGAAGAGGGTGAGCTGGAAAGCCGTACTCGGCAGCGTATGCAGATAATCGGTACAAAGCCTTTCGTCCGATGACAAAGGAAAGCCCCAGGCTAGCTTCTAGTCTGTGCCAGTCTTCATATTATTATACAGGATAACACCGCCACAAACTTTTCGATTTTTCCCAATTCAAATCTTTGACAACTTTTTATTCTGATGCACTAACAAATTTAATTAACAGCTATAAATCAGCAATAATATATAAATACCAGAAAGGATTTCTTATTCTATTCGCATCTTTTATTTCAAATCAAATTATATATAATCGACAATAACAGAACCTTATATATTTTTCCCCAACCCTCTCCCTCCTTTTCTCTCCATGCTCTAAACTCTTTTCCTTTCCTAAAGCTCTACTTACCTCTTCGCCGTGCTTCTTAATCCCTAGCATTCCTCCTCCACATCTCATACGAACCACAACTCTTACCCCTCAGAATTATCTCCTTCACCACTTCTCCACCTGTATTAATACAGTTTTCCTATGTCACTGATTCTTCTCCTATCCGTTTCCCTTCTGCACTTCACGCTCACCACTTCTATTTATTTCTTCTCTCTCATCTTGCTTCTTTCACGATCCATTCTTTTTTCTCCATGGTCTTTTTCAATCCCCCATCCCATCCCATCCCACCCCATCCCATCCCATCCCATCCCATCCCATCCCATCCCATCCCATCCCATCCCATCCCATCCCATCCCATCCCATCC
>JAWWLR010000034.1:113067623-113077724 GCA_035041075.1 Acraspis erinacei
GGTTTAAATATGATTTGGATGTTGTGTTTGTTGAGAATTCTTCACATTTGTTCTGTAACACCTTGGATGTAGGGTAGGATGGTGGTCGTTTTCTCGCTCTCTCTCTCTCTCTTCAGTAGGTTGTGTTGACTTGTTGTTTTGAATGTATTTTCTTATCGCTTTATCAATTTTTTTTGGTGTAATCGTTCGGTATTAGGATTTTTTTAGCGTTTCAGCATTCCTTTTGTAATTTATCTTGATCTGTTATGGATCTGCTATAATTTCTTATCAGACCTTTTGTAAACTAATATGTCCAAGAAAGTTGATTTTCCATTTCGTTCAATTTTCATAGTGAGCTGGATATTAGGATGTAATCGATTGATGAGATCCAAAGATTTATTTAGCTCATCTAGTCCATGTCGCCAAATGACAAAAACGTTATCAAAGTGACGGAACCAAAATTCTGGTTTAAGCTTGGATTCGTTGAAGATTTTAGTTTCTAGATGTTTCATAAATACGTTGGCTATTACAGGTAAGATGAGGGATCCCATTGCTGCTCCTGAGGCTTGTTCGTAGAATTTACTACTGAAAGAGAAGTAAGCATTATTGAGGCAGTGTTCTATCAAAGGTATGAGCTCGAAAGGGAAGTTTGTGAAAGATTTAATAATATCAATTGTAGCAGAGATTGGTACTTTTGTAAAGAAAGATACTATGTCGAAACTCACTATGATGTCTTGGGGTTGAATGTGTTTCTCTTGTCCCTTTTTGATAAACTAAAATGAGTTCTGGACGTGATTGATAGGGTTTTCTGTAAAATGATTTAGTTTTGTAGCGAGGAAGCGTGACAGGTTGCAAGTTGATGAGTTTATTGCACTGACGATCGGTCTAAGTAGAATGTTATTTTTGTTGATTCTTGGGAGTCCGTAAAGTCTTCAGGAGATGGGATTAGTAGATATTATTTTAGATATTTTTTGACTGCCAAGTTTAGAGTTTTTGAGAAGGGTTTTTGTTTTACTGACTATTGTTTATGTGGGGTCCTTTTTAAGTTTTGTGTATGTATCGTCAGGTAGAAGATCCATGATTTTGTTGTCATAGTCTTCTTTATACATTATTACTGTTGTGTTTCCTTTAGCAGCGGGTAAAATTATGATGTATTTATTTCGATTGAGTTCTTTATTGCGGTTTTTTCTTGTTTTGTTAAGTTTGTGGCGCGAACTTGAGCTTGGCGTAGAATGTTCGCCGCCCTACGTCGTATGTCATTCGATTTTTTGGGTGGAAGTGTACATATTGTGGATTCCAAATTGCTTATGATTTCTTCTTTTGGGATTTTGAAGAGCTACTGCAAAATTCTGTGCTTTATATAAGGCTGAAATCATTTCCTTTTTGTGAGGATGGTCAGAGATGTTGTTTACTGTATCAGGTAGTCGTTTTTGCCTTACTGGAAGTAATTTGTAAATTTTGTTATTTGTTTTTGAGTGGAAAGATCTTCAATCCTTTAGGATTGGTCAAACGATACGCGGTCCAATGTAGATTAAATGTCAAATCTGAGGGTGTTTAACAGGCAAACGTGAAGTTTTAATAGTTTTTTAGAGGTGGTAGTTGGTATGTCGTATGTTGGTATTTGGTATGTTGTATTCTTTCTTTCAAGAGAAGCAAACTTGTATTATGCAGAATTGATTCCGACTTAGATGATCCTAAATTATTTTTTAGTTGTAAGAACTTTGGGAAATAAATTAATTCAACCCAATAAGAAAATCCAAATATTTCAGGGGATCTGTATTATCATCAGAGAAAAATAGAATTTCTTATCATCCTTACATACAAAATGAAATACATAACTGAAAATTTAGTTATTTTATCATTCGATGAAAGCTGATAGTTTTTAGATCAAAATTTAACAACATATTTGATTGAATGTTTATGTATAATGTTGCAAATTCTTCTTTTCTGACAGAAAGTTAATCTTCTAGATTAAAAATTTAACTAGTTGCTTGAAGTACTTAGTTAAAAATAATCTTATTAATTAAGGATACATCTCTTTAGTTGAGAATTGTACTATTTAATTAAAAATTCGTTTCAAAGTAATTAAAATCAATTTTAGTAACTGCCAATTAAGCTATACTATTTTTGGTTTAAAAATTCAACTGTTTTATAAAGAGTTCGCCTTTTTGGCTTCAAAATTCTACTATTTGTTCCACATTTTTGTCTTTAACGAAAAATAATTTTTGTTTGAAAATTAATCTCTTTTGGTAGAAATTAGAGCCTTTTACGTTTAATGTGAAACAGCTGGGTTAAAAAGTAATCTGCTTTGGTTAAGGATTCAACTGTTTTCTTTTAAATTTTGTCTTGTTTTGGTTGACGTATAAACTGATTGATTTTTGTGGATAATTAATCTATTATTAAAACTTTATTAAATCTTAATAGTAAAAAATTGCTATCAAATCAAATGATTCAGGATTTTGAAAGTTTTGTATCTTACGCTATCTGTCGATAAATAAGATACTTTTTTATCGAAATTTTCCAAGCACGTTTTTATAAAATCTTATCCATTCAAAAAAATTTCATCAAATTCTATCCATTTTAAAATATTTTATTATTTTTCATGAAGAGTGTTTTATTATTAAAACTTCATCAAATCTAATTTGCAGAAAGCTTTCATCAAGTCCCATATTTCAGAATCAGGAAAGTTTTTATCTAATTTTATCGGTCGACAAATCTCACAATACATTTTTTTATTAAAGATAAATAAGTTAAATAAAACTAAGTCATTTTGTACATTGAATCTTTAATGTAATTAGCAGTTACTTGTAAAATTTTGATCCTAATTCGTATAATTAACAATATTATATTTTAGATTAACACTTTCTGAATTAAATTAATGACTTGGAAGAATTTCGTTTACATTTACTATTCCAAAATTCTTTGCGATTTGATTGTTACCCCCTATAGGAGATTCCGCGCATTCTTCTAGAGTCATATCTTCAACAGCACCGCTGCACATGTTTATTTTCACCCGTGTTTCATAGCCAGATCTATCTGTATATATTCCACGAAGACGATTAGTACTCTGTAATATGGCAACGACATCACCAGTGGAGGTTGCTAAAACATTTCGTTCGCCGGTTGGCATGGGTTCAAGAGCATTATTTTTTCCTTTTACGTGAATTGGTTTATCAGCAGGAAAAGTGTATATTCGAATCTCGAATCGCCGTCGTGGATTGGTGTTGGGAATAAGCCGCATGAATCTGAGTTGTTCAGGTTTACATCCTAGTATGCGTAAAGAGGGATACCTGACAGGAGGAGACCTAGGCCTGGCAGGAGGAGACATGGGCCTGGCACGAGGAGACCGGGACCTGGCACGAAAAAGAGGCTCTGCCGGAGAAAGAGACCTGTCTGGGGATTCATGTTTCAATGGAGAAGACCCATTTCTGCAATGATGTACGCCAGGATTAGGTTCGCCATTAGTTGGAGAGTCCAAATTTGAACTCATGTCTGAAACAAGAAACAGTAGAAAATCAAATTTTTCTGATATTATACAGTCGTATGTTGATATATCATGAACTCCTTATAGCGAAAGTTTTTGGATCAAAATTCATTCTGAAATAATCCGAAGCAAGTTTCTAGTCCATTTTAGCCCAGCGAAAAGTTCAGTTTGGTGTGGTCAAAAAAAGTCAACATAAAGCTTTTACCTAGTAAAAAAAAAACTAATTGCAGCGGAAATTTTTAGGGGAGCCAAATCAGTTTAATTCACTGGGCTTTTAGGCGAGCTCAAAGACACTTAACAATAATTTTTTTCGAAATGATCTTGACAGCGAATTAAAGCGGATTGACACGAATTTAATGCGCTCTGGCTCAAATCGTGTCTACGAATCAGATCGATAATTATCAGATAGAATTATAGCTAAGAAGTAGCCATTATGACTTTACATCTTTTAATTTTACTACATCATTATTAAATAATGATAATCTTACACGGAGGAAAAAAGCCTAATTTTTCACATTATTTTATTCTTCACCTAATTGACCGTTCTATCTGTGATCTATTATTACTAGAATATATTATAATTAGATTTTAAATAGATTGAGTATTGCCTTCGGATAAAATATTTGGAATTTTAGTTTTCTCGTTTGGCATACATTATCGTTGCCGTAATTACATTGTAAAAGATTCCAGAACATAATTTTAAGCTTGAAAATATTTTTAAAAAATTATGAAACAAAATATAGATTTGAGAAGATTTAAAAATAAAATTTTGAAGTTTTTCAAGGATTTTTAAAAGTTTGATGAAAATCATCGAGCATTGTCTAAAAATAATGTGGGACGTTTCAAGTAATTTTTAAAAAAATTTCCAGGATTTAATAAAATTATTTAAAAAATTAGAATAATTTGAAAACTACATAGAATTTTTAAAAGAATTTCAAACATAATTTGAAATTTGAGAACATTTTAAAAAATTTAAAACAAAATTTAGATTTTTTAATCATGTGAAATAAACAACTTAATATGAACATTAGTTCATTCCCTTCTTTCGGTCTTACGATCAAGTTTGAAAAATAAGAAGACAAGGAAATCCGAGTCAATAATTTAATTAAAATATAAAAATTCTTCTTTTTCGAAATAAATTTCTTTTAACTGTTTAAAATTTTTGGAGAGGTTTCAAGACGATACGAATTTTTTCTCAAGATTCCTGGAAAAAATTAAAATAATTTTTCTTTAAATAATGATTCTAAGAGAATATGTAAAAGAGATTTCAAAAAAATTTTGATGTATGAATAACTACTAAATAATTATTAATTTTTAAGGACATCAACTAAAAATAATTCTACTTCTAATTGAAAAAGTAATCAGTTGAAAATGTAATCTCTGAATTTGTAATGTCTCTCACTAAAAATTTCTGAAAAAGATATAATTTTGAAAACTTTTAAATTCCTTGATTCCATCTTTAATTAATATATTTGAAAATGACAGCTTGGATTTATATATATTTTTCCGTTCTTTGAATTGTTCAATTTTTTAAAAGTTTAAAAATGATTTATTTATTGAACGTTTAAATTTAAAAAATTTCTTCTTCCATTTTGAAAGTTAAAAACTTTTAATAATTTCACTTCAAGTGTTTAAATTTATAGTTCAGTTATTATAATTTCAAATGAAAAATATTGAGCTTCATCGGAAATAATCGGGAATTTGTCGTCTATTAAAACGGCCACCCTAAATTAATAATACAAATTTAAACTATTAATTATTTTATTTTCATTATAATTATTTATTTTAATAAATATTCATAACTGGGGATTTACATATTTAGTTAACTGGCCCACATGCTAAGGAAATCTACTACTAGATACAAAAAAATGTCGATTCATAGGGCTGAATCTGATATACCCTAATCAAGAGATAAAATTGAAGATAATTAAAAAAATAGAATTAAAGAAATTTAGTTTATTTAATGTTCGGTACCCGCTTTCACTTTGCTTAAAGTATTTTCAGCTACTAATTATTTAAAAAAATCAATTTCTGATTTGCGTATGGTTAAAAAAAACGTACTTAAAATGTTCGATATATTTTATTATTACATTTACCAATAAAATTGATGATAATCGCCAATAATAAGACGATAGTATTAAAAATTCTCATTTTACTAGTCAGCAGCAAAAATTATTAATTTATTAATATAGAATCTGAATACAAATTAAACGAAGGAATATTCTAGTGCTTCTTTGGATTATGTAAGATCCTTATCATATAGTCGTTATCTCATAATATATACGCGTCAGGTTTGTCCTTCTGAGATGTTTGCATTTCGTCAGAGTAATTTTTAGTATTTAATTAATAACATTAAAAACTGATATCAAATTTTTTATGAAGAGAAGAGAATGACTGCTGTATAGAAACAATAATTTAGGAAGTTGAAAACAATTTAATGTTAATTCATTGTTTTGAGGGCGGAAAACTAAGTGATCCTTATCCAGTTGCCATTCCTATTTCTTCATATAATGTTTTAGGTTCTAATGAAGTCCAGTGTCTGCATGGAAAATTAATTAATTAATTAATTTATTTTGTTGGTTAAAAACTGAACTATTTTGTAGAAAAGGAGTTTTCTGGCATTCAATTGCAATGTTTTTGTAAAAAATTAATCTTTTTCGTTTTTAAATTTAATTGTTTTGCTTCTTTATCGGGGAAGCTTTAAAATATTAAAAATTTAGAACATTTTTAACACGATGACTTGTAGAATTAATAGTTTCTTGTAACAATTTGATCCTACTTTGTATCATCAGCAATATTTGATTTAAATTTAAATTGTTTAATTGAATTGATGATGCGGATATGTCATTTACATTTACCATTAGAAAATTATTTGTAATTCGATTTTTGTTACCTAGGCAAGATTCCGCGCATTCTTCTGCACACATATCTTCAACAGCGCCACTGTACATGTTTATTTTCACCCGTCTTTCATAAGCAGATCTTGTGGCATACATCCCACGAAGACGATTATTTTTCTCCACTATTGCAAGAACGTCACCATTAGATGTTGTTAAAACATTTTGTTCGGCGGTTGGCATGGGGACAAGATTATTATTTACGTCTTTTACTTGAATTGTTTTATCAGCAGGAAAAGTGTATATTCGAATTTGGAATCGTCGGTGTGGATTGGTGTGGGGAACAAGTCGCATACATCTAAGATTCTTAGGTTTGCATTTAGGTATGCGTAAAGAAGGATGCCTGGCAGGAGGAGACCTGATTATAGCATGAAGAAGAGGCTCTGCAGGAGGAAGAGACCTTTCTGGAGATTTATGTCTGACAAGAGAAAAGGAATTTCTGTAACGGGGTACGCCAGGAATAGGATCGCCATTTGGTAAACATTCGAACTGCGAAGTCATCTCTGCAACAAGAAAAAATAACGGATCAAATTTCTCTGACAGTGGGCAATTGTTTGTTGGCATATCATAAACGTGTTGTGGCTATCAATCAGGCGATGAACGCGATTAGGTTCTTTTAACGCGTAGCATTTAAAAATTATTTCACATGTACTATAACTCATTAATGTAACGAGAGGATCATGTGACTAAAGCTGGCCCTCAATTTTTCTTTCCCAACTTACGTCTAAATGAAATAAGGTATAGCTCTGAAATTTTGGGAAATTAAAGAGGAGAAAATAAAGTGCATGCCTCTGCTTTGTTGCGGTGGAAATTTCGAGAAAAAAATTCGAAGAAAATGAAACTGGAAGCTATATCGGTACTTTTGTCCTCAACTTATATCCACAAGGATTGAGATATCGCGTTGAATATTTGGCACGCTATATAGAAGAGGCTCGAAGGAAGGTGTCTCTAGTCCTAATTAATTAGAATTGTGAAAAAAGGATTTTTTCATTAATAGTTTGGAGAAATACCAACGAACAGTATACACAAACAATGCAAAAACGAATGTTTGCACTTTAAATGCAAATAAAAAGAATTTGGTCTGATATAAGTATCAGCTATGGCTGGGCAGCACTATCGCAGCGAGTAGACAACGTTGAACCAGGGCCGCCAAGCCTTAATGAATTTTCGGGGGGAAAAGGTTCTTAGTGACTTGGGTACGAAGTACCAGTAAATGTCCGGAGGGGGCACTACAGTTTTCCACAACACAAGTAAATGTGTCGTCAATGATAACACAGACACAAATGTACTATAAATTAAAGGACGTTGTTCCTATGTACGCAGAAATAAGATACTACATGTATTAAAATAAATAGATTGTCTAGGATATTCCAGATATTTATTCTGATTTTTTTACAGGTGTCATTGTATTCCCTAAAAATGTACCTCGTTTCAAAGGGTTACGAAGTTTTGACGTTTCACAGTTTGTCAGATCGACAATTTCTCGAAAGTATTTTTCCAATATATTGTTTTTTGTTTAGTTTTCATAAACTTGCTACGAGATACACTCAGATAGTCTTTTATCTTAGACAAATAATTATTTTTGTGTTAATATAAATAATGCCCTAAAAGTACATACAGGAAAATTCCAATGAACTACATGACCCACACATAGGTTCGGCGCTTATCACTGACAACAGTCACGTTTGTGTTGACACCAGCTGGCGCGCTGGACGGACATTTACTGGTACTTCATACCCAAAACTTTGCCCCACGAAAATGCATTGAGGCTTGGGGGGGGGGGGGGGTCTGCTTCGAACTTCTACGGGTCTGCGGGTAATACAGATTGCATGATTACCGACAGAGAAAGATAGACGCCCAACCTCTGCGTAAAGCATAAATGCCTTGTCACGAACGGTCCTTTAATATTCATTAATATTTTCCGAAATATTTTTGCGCGTTTTCTAAACTTTTACTTTTAAATATGGGTGAAAAAATATTGATCTCAGGACCGACATGATCAGCTGGACTACTCTTTATATCTTCGGAGTTTATTTTCAACAACATAATGATAAGAATTTTTGCTGTTTTTAATTCTTCCTGATAATTATCAGAGAGAATTGTAGCTAAAAAGCTGCAATTATAACTTTACAACTCTTTAATTTGATGCAGTATTATTATGATAAACCACTACTGTCGACCTAGGTCGAAATATAAAATTTAAGTTAGATTTTTGTGACAGATTGATATTATGATTTATTATATTTACCAATAAAATTGAGAATCATCGTAAATGATACGACGATAGTATGAACAATCCTCATCTTTTCGAGGTTAAGAAAAACTGAGGTATGTGATAATGTAGAATCTGATTAATATGGAAACGAATGAACACTCTTTCGCTTCTTTGGAACATATAAGACCGTTTTAGTGTAGTCACTAACACATTGAATATACACGTCCAGCTTGTCCTTATGAGATAATCAAACGTCGTCAGCGTCAGCTTGAATATTTACGATTTGATTATTTCTTATTACTATACCATTAAGCTAGTACCCTTTCGCGGTAAGCATGACTCACTCGATAACTGAGGTCTTTTGTTTTAGGCGACCTTCACTTCACTGACTTCGATTGACTCAGCAATAACAACCAGGCTTTGGGCACTCAATGCTTTCTAAATAAACGATCATAGACGCCATCTACCATATACTCCGACCCCTAAGATGAGAAAATGTATGACGTCACATTACTTCCAGATAGTTTCAGATAATTAATTTAAAAAAGTAAATGAGATGAAGAAAGCAATGAAAAACAAACAGATAATCATAAATAAGTATTAGTGTAATTATTGATGTATTTCTATTTGTTTCTTCATTCCTTTCTTCATGATAATGTGGTTTTTGAACAAATAAAGGATTGTATTAGCATTTTATTTGCATATTTATTCAAACCATATTAAAGGAACCTCCAAGCCAGTTTAAGCGTTCAAATGGGTGATTACCGGTAACAAGCAACATGGCAATTCGCGCGTTTCTAGGGTTAATGGGTTCGTGGAGTGTCGGAAAGGGAAGTAACGGTGCGCCATCTAGCGTATACTCCAAGTGCGATCAGACTTATAATACTTCAAGGTCGCCTATATGAGTGGGCAGAGGCTGATAACAACCTTATATCTGCGAACGCTAACCCACGTATCCTTACTTTTTCGGGATCCACACTTTCTTCTTTGAAGAGAACCATTTTTAGACAGTTGTCCATGAATGTATCAAACCTGTCACTCAGTTTCCCCTTGACCCTTATAAAATTATTTTTCTAACAGCCTATATTGTTTTACTGCTTGTAAGACCCATTAATTGACTCGGTGTTCTTTCCGGACTTCAAAAATTTTACTTCTATCTACTTTGTGAAACGCTTTTCCTAGGTCATCAAAAGTACAGAAAACTTTTGTCCTTACTCTCAAATTTTTGTCTGTATTCTGTCTTAAGCTTATTATTTGATCTGTACGCGATGATGATCTCCTATAGCTTTACCTCTGAATAATTCCTTAAACGAGTCTCTCAAAGCATCTAGTATCCCGTTTATATCATATAGCATTTCACCCTTGCTATTTCTCACGTTGCCTAACTCTGTACTTTTACCTAACGTCATATTGATGAAAATAAATTGAAAAAAATGAAACAATGAAAATTGGTGATTGGTAATTCAGGCTGTTTCCCTTGTCTCTCCCTTTCCCCCATCTTAGGGAATTCCTCTTTTTTCCGTTGC
>JAWWLR010000034.1:113083372-113097318 GCA_035041075.1 Acraspis erinacei
GAACTACATTTTACCACAGTTTCAGACAATTTGACCGGGACCATATTTCCCATAGATGTGTGCGGGGTCCTTTAATTATTTGAATCCGATACGAAACCCTGAATGTTTTTCGATAAAAGTTAATTCTTTTTAATTGCAAAGTCGACTATTATACGTTTGTTTCAGAATGCATTTACAATTTCAGATGTAAATTTTACTATTGGCTTTTACTTTTTTTTACTTTTTTCATTTAAATATTAATTTGTTAAACTAAAACTTAATTATAATACCTATTATAAAAAATTGATACTTTTTAGTTAAAAATTCAACTATCAAGCTTATCATTGACAATCGATTTTTTTGGTTGAATATTTAACAACTTGATTTCAAGTTGAACTACTTGGTTAGCAATTAATTGAATTATTTTACGCTCTAAATATTTTGTTGCACATTCTTTTCTATTTGGTGGATAATTAATTTTGTTAACTCAACATTTATTATTCCATTTTTTATTGAAAATCGATTTTTTTAGTTTAAAATACAACCATTCCACTGTTTTTGGAAGAGTTCATTTTTGAAAATTCAATTACTTGGTTGACGGTTGAACTACGCTGTGAAATATTTATTCTATAGTTTGAAGATTTAGCTATGTTGTTAAAAATTCGTTTTTTCTTTAAATATTAATTTGTTAAACTTAAATTTAATTATTATACTTTTAGATCAAAATTGATCGTTTTTAATCAAAATTCAAGTATTGAGTTTGTCATTGACAGTTTTTTTTCTTTAAAAATTCGAAAACTTTGTTTTCGGAACCAAAGGGTACTTTGTGTCACGCTCATATGGTACTTTTTCGCGCTCAAAGGGTAAACAATTCAGGATAAATTCAGAAGATTTCGGATCAATTGAACATACATTCAAAAGAATTCAAATGAGTTGAAACAATTTTGAGAATCAACAAAATTTGATTGATTACAATATATTCAAAAACATAGAAAAATTAATTAAATTGGATTGATATAAATGAATTTAGAAGAATTTAAAAGGTTTTAGGATAAATTAATAAGAATTAAGGGCGAATTGCAAATGAATGGTAAAGAGTAGTTGAAAATCTCTAAAAATCTTCGAAACCCTACGAAAACACCATGTTACAAAACTGCTTGGAAAAGTAAAGGTTGGCAGTCAAATAGGTACTACAGGAAATTTTGACGAAAATAGCGTTTATTGACCTAGAAATTATTAAAAATAAATTCTACATAATTTTTAAATGATTTGCTCGAAAGTTCATTTTTTAGTATAGTAATAAAAAGTTGGTATGCCAAAAGTTGGTCAAAATCTGAGCTACTTTGTCAACTTTTTTAGTTAATAATTGTACTTTCTTATTAAAATAAGTTAGTATCTTACTCTATCTGCCGACAAATATGATACTTTTTAGCAACATGTTACTACAAAAATCTGATCAAATCTTGTCCCACATTCAGAACATTTGCATCAAATTCTATCTGTTCGAAATTCCTATATTTTGTTTTCATCAACAAATTTTATTCGCACAAAGCTTGGATTAAATCCTATGTTCCAAAATCAAGGAAATTTTTCAATTTAAATGTATAAAAAATTTTAATACAACTGAATATACATCCGTTACATAAATACTGAAAAGTTTCTTTATTGCTGCAAGCTGATGCCATCAAACGTTGAGAAATATGTTCCTATCTAAAGAGTGGTCTGTCTTATTTAAAAATTATATAGCCTTTAATGTAATTAATAGATAGTTGTAATATCTTGATCATACTTTGGTTCATACATAACAGTATACTTTAGTTTCATATTTTTTAAATTAAATGATGCGGAGGAATGTCGTTTATATTTACTATTCCAAAATTCTTTGAAATTTGATTAGTACCACCAATGGGGGATTCCGCGCATTCTTCTGGACTCATATCTTCAACAGCTCCACTGTGCATGTTTATTTTCACCCGTGTTTCATAGCCAGATTTTTCTCTATATTTTCCACGAAGACGATTACTTCCCTCAACTATTGCGACTATGTCACCAGTGGATCTTGTTAAAACACTTCGTTCATCAGTCGGCATAGGCCCAGCAGCATTATTTTTTCCTTTTATTTGAATTGCTTTATCAGCAGGAAAAGTGTATATTCAAATTTCGAATCGCCGTCGTGGGTTGGTGTTGGGGACAAGCCCCATAAATCTAAGTTTTTGAGGTTCACATCCAAGTATGCGTAAAGAGGGATACCTGGCAGAAGGAGAACTGGATCTTGCAGAAGGAAACCAGGGCCTGACACGAGGAGACGTGGACCTGGCAGGTGGAGACCTTGTCCTGGCACGAAGAGACCTGGACCTGACTCGTAGTAGCCAGGTAGATAGCCATTAGATAAACTTGTGCAATTATGTACGCAAGTATTCGGGTCGCTATTAGTTGGAGAGTCCAACTTTGAACTCATCTCTGAAACAAGAAACAGTAGAGAATAACCTTTTTCTGATATTAGATATTGTATGTAGGTCGGTTCACTTAGCGCCGAGACCAAGGGAAATTGAAAAATGGAATACGCCATATTTTTTTGCTTTTTTACATTATCATCAAGAGAAGGTATTAGGTTTGTATAAAATCTGAAACCCGGTTTTTTTTTCAAATGTCCACGTTTGTAGATCCCCTGAATCCAAAAAACAGATTTTTACAAATGTTTATGTCTGGCTGTAAGAATATATGTATGTATGTCTGTGTGTGCTGTAACTTTCGAAAAAATTAATCTATCGGATTGGCCTTTCGTACAATCTTTCAGTATCAAAAACTGAAGGTCAAGTTCGTTAGCCAGCCATTTTGGATCAAAACTACAAAAATTAGAGCATTTTGAAAATTTTTGAGATCATTTTTTCAAGATTTTAACCATTTTCTTTACTGTTCTTGGTAGTATGCAAAAATATGATGATGCGCAGCGGTCAGATTTTTTTGTGCTAATTTTATGCTAAGAAATTTGGTTGGTTTTTTCTTTAAACTTCCGAGAAAAGGTTGGCAGCGCTAGCATGACGTTCACTTAGCGCCGCGACCTATAAAAACATACTAAAAATTATTATAATGAGATGAACGATTAGGCGAGATTTTTTTGCTCTTTTTGGGCTCTGATGACATATATTACGTTTCCCAAAAAACTACACCTAAGTCATACACACCTACCGCTCGTGATCAAAAACGTTTTAAAAGGGGGAAAACGACTTTGAACAATGTAAAGATGATTTAGAACTCCAAATTAATTACTGCACACTGAAATATTTTATCCTCATTACAATTTTACCAAAAAACTACCCTTCCACATGATTGTACGCAGGGGAGTTCATAATAGATGTATGTAAAAAGCATTAAAATATTACGTTCCCAAAAAAATTACCCCTAATTCATACATAACTACCTCTGGTGATAAAAAACATTTAAGAAGTGGGAAAACCACCTTGAGCAATGTAAATATGATTTATAGCTCCAAATTAATTACTTAACATTTGAAAATTTCTCCCTCATTATAATTTTCACAAAAAACTACCCTTCCATGTCAGTGTATGCAGCGGAACTTATATAGGTATACAAACATGATCTTAAACAATGTAAAGATGATTTAGAGTTTCAGATTAACTACTTAAGGGTAGTTTTTTGGGACACGTAATATATGTCATCAGAGACCAGAAAAGAGCAAATAAAACTCCCCTAATCGTTTATCTCATAATAATTTTTAGTATGTTTTCATAGGTGGTGGTGCTCAGAGGACATCGTGCTAGCACCGCCACCCTTTTCTCGGATGTTTAAAGAGCAAACAAATTTTTTAGCATAAACTTATCAAAAAAGAAGGCAAAAAATATGGCTTATTCCATTTTTCATTTACCCTTGGTGGCGGCGCTAAGAAATCGTCATTATACCTTTACAACTTTTTATTTTACTTCGTCATTATTATAATAATAACAATATACCAAAAAGGAAAAAAGCCTAATTTCTCATAATATTCCATTCTTATCGTAACTAACCTTTTTATCTTTTACATATTATTTTTAGAAAATATTATAACTAGATTGTAAATAAATAGGGTATTGTCTTCCGACAATATATTTCCAATTTTATTTTTGTCCCTTGGCATACTTGATCGTCAACGTAATTGAATTCTAAATCATTCCAGAGGATTTTAAAGGTTTTCCAATGAAAACCAAATAATTCTAGCTTGATTTGAACTAGTTTTGTAAAGTACCCGCTTTAACTTTTCTTAAAGTACTTGCAGGCACTACTTCAAAAAAATAAATTTCTGCTTTGCGCATAGTTAAAAAAAATGTACTTAACATTTTAGATATATTTTATTATTATATTTGCCAATAAAATTGGGGATAATCGCCAATGACAATAGATAGTGTCAGCTAGATAGAGACAGTAATTTAGAGAGGTGAAATCATTTTTATCTTAATTCGTTGTTTAAGGGTGGAAAAATTAAATTACCCTTATCCAGTTGTCATTTCCATGTCTTCATATATAGATTTTATGTTATAAGGAAGTTCAGTGTTTCTATGGACAATTAAGAGTGTCTATTACATCGGATCATTTAAAAATTTAAAAATCTAATATAAATTCTAGACAATATGCTAAAAGAGATTTCTTAATAATTACGTAACACTTTAGGTATCATACACAAAATCGCAAATAATTTCACGCACGTGAATGAACCACGATCTTCAAGAAGAACGCATGCCGCTATACATTAATATATATTGTGACGGGGTATTTGATTAGCAGCAAAAATAATAATAATAACTATGAAAAGCTGCCCAAAGTTAGCAGAAGAAACGAATATAAAACAACGAATGAAAACCTATTTGGCTGTTTTGGAACAGTCCGATTATTGTCGATCAAATTAATAGCTAACTCATTGTTTTATTTGACTAGTTATTATTCTATACTGAGCAATAGTTGTTCGATCCGTTAAATTAATTTTGATAAAATTTACTAAGCTTGAATTATAATACTCATTTATTTACGGGGGAACCTCACCAATTTAGAAGTGAGGTTTTGTAAAATTGAAAAGCTCATCAAGATAGCTGCCAGACAACGGAGTTCCAATTTAATTCCTTTATAGTTTGAAACACTTATTTCTGTTCCTTTTGTTTGAAATATTTTTCATATACTGCGAGCTAGTATAGGGTGGTACTCCACCCACGAAATTATTATTGAGATGGCGGAGTATGAACTCGATGAAATCAGCGACTACGACTTTTAACATGAATAGAATGTTTTAACATTAGTTAAGTTTGGAGATCACAGGGAAATCATACAAAATCATTTGGTCTCAACTGAATTCGAGAATGTAATAGCTTTCATATTAAAAGATTTTTTCTGAAGTTTAGATGGCGAAATATTTCTTTTGTAGAAGTTAATAACAAGAAAAATATAATGTTTGGGAATGACTAACATTTTTCTCGTAAACGGCGAAACGGAAATTAACAGCTGTAAAATCAAATTTTTTATTTATGAATGAATATTATAGAAATATGTTTTTGAATTTACAAACATTAATTTGTTCATACAAATCTTATTTGTTTATAAACAATTTGAGATTTTTACTGCCCATAAAATTATTTTGATTTCACGATGTTCTACGGTACTTTCCGTGAGCAATTCTGAAAGAAATACGATACAATTCTTATCATAGACATTTATAACAAATTTTTTTAAGTTTAGGTCGAAAAAAAAATTATGTAAAGTATGAGTAGAAAAATATGAAATTGCTTATGAACAAACTAGATTTTCATTAAAAAATTATTTTTTTAAAATTCAAAAGCATATTTCTATAATATAAATTCATAAATAAAAATGTTGATGTTACAGTTGTTAATATCCGTTTCACGTTTAGGAGAAGATTGTTAAAAATATATTTTAACATGAAAGCTATGAAAAGATCAACTCAACAGCTTAAAAAAAGAATTCCAAGTGCTAAGTAGCTAACTTAGAAAAATTCAATCTCGACTAAAAGTTGAAAGTCGAATAGGAAAAAAACCAGCTGCCGAGAAGTGAATTAAACGGATGAGAACTGAACTCCTCTGCACTCAGTAGGCGAAACTGAACTCAAGCAGAGATGAACAATAATCGAACAGAAAAATCTACTGTAATAATTGTAGTTGCGCGTTAGTAACAAGATAAGTTCTTAACTAGACGAAGATACAAGAATAATTGAAGTCTCTGATGGGAATATTGAGTCTCGAAGGAAAGGAAAATTGGGAAAATTTGGAAAATAAGTGGGAGCGTAATTGAAGATAATTGGTGGAAATATAGAGGGTGGAGACAACGGTTTCTTCTCTAAATTTGTAAAGGAAGAGATGGTGGAAGCCTAATCTAGGACCATAGGCTGTACCGAATTCGACAGTTTCCTTAAGTGAAGATAATAAATCATAAATTCATAAATAAATTTGTTAAGGCAAGAAAATCCGAAACCTAAAGAATTTGGAATAACATAAACACATAACAGTAGAAAGTAACAATTCCAAAGAAATCTGTCTAACAGATGTCTTGGAAGAGCCTTTATCTAAATGCGAAGAATGACAAATATTTCGGAAAGCAGTATTCATAAAAAATGTAAAAAAACATAAAAAATAGAATAAAATTGTCACGACTTAACAGTCCCTTTTATTCAAGAATGCCAGTGAAGTAAGGGCTTACAATCTACGAGGAACGAAAATTAAAAAATTTGTACACAATCATCGGCGGGCATGAACAGCGGAACGCAAGATAAGCGAACCCTGAAGCGAAAAGGAACAACGCGGCGATAAAAAATGGATTCAGAAGAAAAGCATGGGAATCCCGCTACAATAATGTTTGAGTGCAAACGTTGGAAAATAAAAAAAGGTCCAATAATCTTCCTGAAAATAACCTTAAATTTTTCCAGCAATGTACAGAATTTGATTTCATTCTCTCAAAAACTTTCCAAATTCATAAAAAGCTTCTTTTTTAAAAAATTGTAAAAAATCTACATTTTTCTCAAAATTAGTATAATTTTCAAATTCAACATTTTTGGAATCTTTTTAATATATTTAAACGTTCTGAATGTTTTCCTTTTTAAAAGTTTCCAAGAAATGTTCGAAATCTTCAAAACGTACATCTTATTTTAAACTTTTCGGAATCTTCTAAAGATTTCCATTATTTTCGATTCTTTTCAAAACTGCGGAAACGTCTACAAATAAAAAATTTTAATCTGAAGAAATTGTTTTAAAATCATTCAGATTCTTTTTCGAGCTATTATAAAATCTTAAAAACTTAAAATTAACCTTTCAAAAAAACTCAATAATTTTGAATATTCTCAAAATCTTAGTGTCCGCGTGGCAGAAAAATAAAAAAAAGTTAAAAATAGAACATGATAAAATTTTAAAAAGGGTTCACTTACAAAATACGTGATACGTTTGGGGTGGATGTGGTTCTGCAGAAGTATCATTCTCTATGTTAATGGAAAAATATCATGCAGGGGGAGGAAAGGCAGTTCATTATTTTCTGAAGATTCGATTCAAATAATTATGATCCATAATTAAAAATCTAAATACCCCGATAGGCGAGACTATCATTTTTTTATAATTTGTTGGAAATTTGTCTTTTTTAGTTGAAAATTCATGCTCTCTGTTAAAAATTTTTCCTTTTGACAAAAAAATTAATTTTCTTGGTTAAAAGTTGCACTCTTTTTTGAAAAATCTACGTTATTAAAAAAATTGTATTTGATAACAAATCTTTTTCCTATTTTTTTGTTAAAAATGCAACTGTTTGGATTTAAAACATAATTTTAGTTGAGGTTTCAAGTATGTTATCGAAAATTCAGCATTTTTGGTTAAATTGAACTATGTTTGATTTAAAATAAAAAATAATAAAAAAAACAGAAAATAAATAAAAACAAAATAAAATAAAAAATATCTCTTTAAGTTGAAAATTAAAGTATTTTCTTGAAAGTGGAAATGAGCTCGATGGTAATAATTGTTAGATTAACTATCTAACTTTATATGATATAATGGATACAAATTTGGAACATTAGGCTAGTTACTCTATTGATTTTGAAAACAATTAACAACTGATTAGGATTGTCATGAGTTTGACATCATATGAGAACAAAAAATAAAAACTCCTTAATCAAATATGACGAAATTTATCATTACATTTTGATAGAAGCGGAATTTTTATGTTTATAACCTCTTCTGTTACTTGGACTTGGGTAAAGAGTAGGGGGTGAAGGTATGCTAAAGATCGGCTCATCTCCCAGGAACCATGCAGCCATTTGATTTCATTCGTTGCTTTACGTTCAGACCGCGTGTTCGAGGAAAAGTCGCTGAAAAATGTATAAAAAATCAGAAAATACCCGACAAGTGTCGATGAGTAAAGGTTCCTGGAGGTAATGAAGGAGATTAGCAGGTCAATAGCCCTTGTGGATAATTATTAACTCTGGGTCCGCGGATTAGCTTTACTGCGTTGTCTCATCATTGTTAGGGTTGATGGGAAGTGAAATTCGCGATTCTTCGTTTTAAAAAGTACTCTCAGGCAATCGGAGTGATCTCTCTGATCACGCCGTGATAACTATAGCCTTTCAAAGCAATGCAATTTCATGCGAAGGTTTTTCTAATGTGGCGGATAACTGGCGTCGCGTATAGCAAATTTCAATTCATCATTTTACTCAAAAACTAAATGGTCATTTTGCGATAAACTAATTGGGGTGGACAGTATGCCGCTCAAAAATTGGCAATGGTATTTCACTTTACAATGATGAGTTTCATTGATTCTGTTATGTTAATTTTCTTCGAATTCCACCAATTATAATCTTTTACTGAAAAATGGAGTTGTTCATGACTTACATATGAAACTTACATATGAAACCGATAAATTAAAGTTTTAAAAGGTATCAAATAATGATTAGACGTTGGGTAGTTTTGTAAAAGCTACCTGGCGCCATTAAGGCAAATACATTTTGGATAGCTTATACAACATTCTTAAATTAAATTTAATAAATAATCAGAGTCAAAAAGGGAATTAAAATTTATATATACCCTAGCGAACTGAGTGAACGGAAAGGATACTCTGCAGAGTATCATCATAGTATCCACATAGTATCCGAATTGCACCAATTGAAAAGTTGATCATGTTATTTTTCTTAGTCCGCTAGGGTATATATAATCCTCGAAGTGTCACCCTCGAAGTGAAACCCAGGTTTGCTAGTTCACACTGTGCCATCAGAAGTTATCACTTGAAATAACATAGAACACATATGCGAAAACTTTATCAATTTCTTTTATATTTCCAGAAAACTTTTTTGATCGAGAGTCTATGAAAATAATGTTTAAATAGACTTTCTATTGATTTCTATAAATGAAAGCTGGCCAGAATTCCAGGAATTCCTAGACATTTCAATACTATTTCTGATACCAATTCAATTCGCCATTAAATGATAAGAGATAGTTTTCTATCTGATGTAGAGCGATCTTCTTTATTTTCAAATTACAAAAATAATTATAAGCATATAATAATTTCCATTCTAAAATGTTTTCTTGTAGGAGTGAAAAGCACCTTTTTACCTGTTTCTGAATAAAATCTTTGGTATTGTCGAAACATTGTAGTCTCGAGAACCATAACACATGGACTCCTTAATGTAATTACCAGTTAGTTGTATCAATTTAATTCTATTGCGGATCATCAACAACATTATATTTCAGATTTACATTTTCTTAATTAAATAAATGACTTGAAGCAATGTTGTTTACATTTATTAACCTAAAATTCTTTGTAATTCGGTTTCTGTTTCCTAGAGGAGCCACGGCGCATTCTGCTGGACTCATATCTTCAACAGCGCCACTAAACATGTTTATTTTTACTCGTCTAACAAACAGGTCGGAAATTTTTTTTATATATATTCCACGAAGACGATTATTTCCCTCCACTATTGCAAAGACGTCACCAGTGGATGTTGTTAAAACATTTAGTTCATCGGTTGGCGTAGGCACAAGCCTATTACTTCTGTTTCTCACCTGAATTAGTTTATCAGCAGGAAAAGTGTACAATCGAATTTCGAATCTTTGGTGTGAATTGGTTTTGGGAATAAGCCGCAGAAATCTAAGTTGTTCAGGTTTGCATCCAAGTATGCGTAAAAAGGGATACCTGACAGGAGGATGAATGGACCTGGCACGAGGAGACCTGGATCTGACACGAAGAGGAGGTTCTTCAGGAGGAAGATAAATTTCTGGAGATTTATCTCTTTTAGGAGAATAAGAAGTTTCACAACGGGGAACCCCAGGAATAGGGTCGCCATTAGGTAAACATTCGAACTGCGAACTTATCTCTGCAACATGAAACAGTAAAGGATTACATTTTTTTGGTAGTAGACAATATTAGGTTGGCACAGCATGAACTTCTTGTGGAATTAATGTGATCCAAGTTTGAAATCATTAAGGGATTTTAAGGGACCATGATAGCTTCTCATATCTGAATCGTAAAATGATGCACTTGTACGCCTGATACGTGCAGATGAGATATACATAGTATAATTGAGTTTGCTGTCGCGGGTGAAAGAGGCAGAGAAGTCGTAAGAGAAGTTCTGAATGTAATACGAACCTACTAGTCTCAAAAATGAACTTCAGAAAGGAAGGAGAAGAAACAGAACCAAAAAGATGAATCAGAAGTGATTTAAGCTTGAGAATTTACAGAAACTGAAAGTGCTATTAGATTTTAAGAATAGGATACACGAATGCATGAGAAGGACAAGCTGAGAGACCCTAATATACATTAAAGATATAGAGGGCACATTGACTATGCTCCGAGATATCATCTTTTGGTGTGTGACTAGAGTGTGTTGTGCGGTTGTGAACAACCTGCGGTTGTGAAAAGAATGTCTTGTGATCGTGTAATGATGAAATCGAGGATTAATGAGATCCGGTACTCTAACCCCAAATTTCGAATAATTGATTGTATTTCGTGAAACTGAAAGGCCTCCAACCGGTAAAAGGTCGAATAAAGGCATAGTGATATAATAATAATAAGAAGAACATGTACTTGAAATCCTAGCTATATTTTATTGTGATAGTTACCAAAAAAACTAAAGACAATCGCCAATAATAATACAAGAATATGAACAATCCTCATACTTTGTAGTCTGAACAAAAACTGATGAATGTAATAATGCGGAATCTGTTACAATGTAATGAATAAATATTCTAGTGCTTCCTTGGATTATGCAAGAGCTTTATCAAGCAGTCGCTATCTTACAAAACGTAGGAATTACTTTTGCCCTTCGTAGATATTTACATTTCATCAGAGTTAATTTCAAAATTTAAGATTTAATCAATAACTTTCATTAAACGCGATATCGCAATTTTTATGAAGACATGAGAAGGACAGCTGAATAAGAAAACCAAATATAATACTTTGTTAATACGCGATACAAAAGTTTAGTCATAATCATAGATGTACATGGTTTCAATCTTTTAGGGAGGTAAACACATTTTTTACATTCCTTCTTTGAGGGCGGAAAAAACCAAGAATCCAACGACCAAATTTGGACAACCACCAAAAAATGTTCCTATTGAAATTTCAAAATAACAAATAAAGAAAAACACTTTTTTTCTCTTCAAAAGGAAAAGAAAATAATGTTCCTCCTTGAACAAAATAAAAAAAAGGAAAGAAAAATGAGAAGGCAGCCAACCGAATCCCCTTCCTTCAATTTTTTTATTTCTTTCATCTTTTTTATTTTTATTATTATCAAATCATCATTTCTTACAAAAGTTTTTGTTATTGTGATTTGATAATAAAAATAAAAAAGACGAGGTGGGAAACTATTTTCCTTTCTTTTTTAGGAGAAAAAAGTGTTTTTCTATATTCGTTATTTTCAAGTTTGAATAGGAACATTTTATGGTGGTCGTCCAAATTTGGTCGATGGATTCTTGGTTTTGTTTTCAGGAATTCTGCACATTAGGAAAATTTAATAATCCTCGTCCAGTCGTGATCCTCAAGGAAATCGTGTGTTTACATGGAAAATTAATTTTGCGTCTACTACAAATGCCTATTTGAAACTTTGAAAATCTAATATAAATGCTAGAACATTTTTTAAAAGAGGCTTAAGTAAATTTTGAATCACAGTCACAGTAACTCCCGAAAAATGTTCTTATCAGACTTAAAATTGTTAAAGCCCAATAAGTCGAAGGCATTTTGGTTAAATTTGGATTTTTGAAGCAAACTAAATATCTTTGATTCTTAATTAAAAAGAAAATTAATTTAATATTGGCCTCAAGGAACTCATTCTCAGTTTCATACTTGCAATTGTTTTTTATATGTGTTTATATAGTTCTCTAATAAATTAAGGGCCATTTAAAAAGTACGTCAAACTGCTAGGCGTAGGTAGAGTTAAAAGATTTTGTGAAAAATTGTACCCTAGGGGGTGCGTAAATTTAATGCAGAATGTTGCATCACACATAGAAAATATAAATTGGAATAATATTTTTTCAAAAATGAAAAAAGGAGTTGTAAAAAATGAAACAATAAAACTTGGTTAGTTTATGTAAAAAGTAAAGCTTTTAAATGCAGACTCCATGCTCTTTCTCTACTCCCCTCTTTTACCCAAGAAGATAATGTAAATATTTTTCGATGAAAGTTAATTTTTTTAACTGAAGAATTTTGCCCCTTAGCTGTGGATAACGGACGTTAAAAAACAAACTTCATACGAATTTTGGGCCTACTTTGCGATTTTTGTTTTGCCCAGTCAAGAGCTTAAATGCGAACTGAATGAGTAGAACACACTATGAAATCCTCATTATTTCTTGTTGACAGTTATTTTACTGTTTTATTGAAAATTCTACTTTTTGGTCGAAAAATGGTATTTTTGTCTTCCAAATTCAACTGTTTTGCAGAAAATTAATCTATTTGGTTGATAATTTTTAATTGGGGGTGGAAAATTCAACTGTTTTGTGAAGAATTCACCTTTTTGGCTTAAAATTCAAGAATTTGGTTCCCATTTTTGTCTCTCTTAATTAGGAAAATCTTTCTTGTTTTAAAATTGATCTCTTTCGGTAGAAATTTGATCTTTTTGCTTAAAAGCGGAACTTCTGGGTGAAAAACTAATCTGCTTTGATTAAGGATTCACCTACTGTGATGAAAATTTGTCTCTTTACTTCCTGATAGATGAAAGTTTGTAACAACAATTTCGAAAAAATTTAAATTCATTTAAATAAACATTCCATAATTAGAAAATGTGTAAAACGATGTTTATTATTAACATAATTCAAATTGCATAACACAGCCCCACAAAAACAAAATGTTTCTGAAACTCAAGCTAAACCACCATATCCATACGTTTTTGGGATCACTGAATACGAATCCGGAGTGAGTTTGACCCCAACAGGTCAGGATGAAGGTCAATTCTAGGTCAACATTTGAGAAAACGATGGGATCGATGAAAAAACGATTTTGGCTCGCTGAATCTGAATCTGGGATCACTTTTACCCCATCAGGTCAGGATGAAGTTCAAGTGAAGGTCAAAATGAATAAAACCGTTGGATCGGCAAAAACCAATGAATCAGACAAAACCTTTATTCCTATACATTTTTGGGGTCGCTGAATCCGAATCCGGGGTTATATTGACCGCATAAGGTCAGGGTCAAGGTCAAGTGAAGGTCAAAATGAGAAAAACCATTGAATCGGCAGGAACCAATACTTTTAAACGTTTTTGGTTTCGCTAAATCTTAATAAAGGGTTATTCTTAGCCCATAAGGTCGGGATAAAGGAAATCCCAAGGTCAAAATTCAGAAAGTCATGGAATTGGAAAAAACCTAAGCGGGTCCCCTTTAAGATTAAGCGAAATGCTGCAATTTTGGCATAGAAATATTAAATGAGAAACAAATATTAAAGTCACCCTTAAAGTAAATTTCCTCGAAATACGCTGTTAGAGCAGAAAAAAATGATCTGCAGATTATATATCC
>JAWWLR010000034.1:113138105-113148526 GCA_035041075.1 Acraspis erinacei
TGTATATCTTGTGTGTTTTAACAAAAATTTTCAGAAAAATATTGACAACCTATCAAACCTCCCGAAATTTTGTCCTGCTCTATAACCCCCCCCCCCCGCCCTCTCTCCCAAGCCACGAAAATTTTCTCTGGATACGGTCTTGTATTTAAATTCGTTCCCATTTCTGAAATTTATAAAATGATACCCTTACCAGATGTATATCTTGTGTCTTTTAACAGCAATTAAAAAAAATATCAAAAATTAATGAAAGCAATTAAGATTGCATTTAGTTTCATGAAATTGAAAATTTTATTAAAAAAATGTTTTTGGTTTTTAGTTGACCATAAATATTTAAACTCGTTCCCCTTTCTAAAATTAAATTTTCTTTTAAAATCTTGTGTGTTTTAATAAAAATAAAATAATAAAAATATGAAAAATAGATCATAGTGACTAAAATTGCATTTAGTTTGACCAACTACCAAGATTTCATGTAAAAACTTTTTTTTAATTCAGTATCAGTATTGAAACTCGATCCCCTTCCTAAAATCTATTAAATGATACCCTTCCCAGATGTCTATCTTGTTTCTTTTAACCAAAATTTTTAAAAAATATCGAGAATATATCAAAAATAATAAAATAGCATTTAGTTTGATGACCTCCAGGATTTTATTCTTACAAACGTTTTTTTTTTAGATGAGTATCAATACTTAAACTCGCCCCCTTCCTGAAATCTATAAAATTATACCCTCACCAGATGTATATCTTGTGTGTTTTGAAAAAAAATATCAAAAATCTATGATTTTATTTTAAAACTTTCTTTTAGTTGAGTATCAATATTGAAACTCGTTTCTCTTCCTAAAATCCATAAAACTATACCCTTGCCAGATGTATATCTTGTGTGTTTTAACAAAAATTTGCAGAAAAATGTCGAGAACCCATCAAAACCTCCCGAAATTTTGTCCTGCTCTATAACCCCCCCCCCCTCAAGCTACGAAAATTTTCTCTGGATACGGTTTTGTATTCAAATTCGTTCCCATATCTGAAATATATAAAATGATACCCTTACCAGATGTATATCTTGTGCCTTTTAACAAGAATTTTAAAAAAATCGAAAATTAATTAAAGCGATTTAGATTGCATTTATTTAAATGAAATTGAAGATTTCATTAAAATTTTTTTTTGCTTTTTAGTTAAGCATAAATATTTAAACTCGTTCCCCTTTTATAAAATTTGTAAAATGATACCCTTACCAGATTTATATCTTGTGTGTTTTAAAGGAAATAAACTAAATAAAATATGAAAAATCGATCTAAGTGACTAAAATTTCATTTAGTTTGATGATCTGCATGATTTTATTCTTACAAACGTTATTTTTTAGATGAGTATCAATACTTAAACTCGTCCCCTTCCTGAAATCTATAAAATTATACCCTCATCAGATGTATATCTTGTGTGTTATAAGAAAAATCCTCAAAAAAATGTTGAAAATCTATCAAAGCGACTAAAATAACATTTGATTTCATAAACTACCAAGGTTTTATCAAAAACTTTTTTTTAGTAGAGTATCAATATTGAAATTCCATCCCTTTTCCGAAATCTATAAAATTATACCCCTGCCAGATGTATCCCAGTGGGCACAAAACTATGAAAATCCCAAGAACGTCCATGGGACGTTCCTAGGACGTTCTATGTCAGTCCAATCAACGTCCCTAAGACATTCAATCTCCTAAATATGTCCTAAAGACGTCTTAAGAACATGCACGTTCTTGGGACATCTTTCGTACTGACATTATACGTCTCAAGAGCATCCCTAGGATGTCCAAACGACATGTTATAAAAGACGTCTTAGGGATATCCCAAAGACGTCCACTGGGCCCTATAACACCCTGTCCCACCCCCCCCCTCACTCGAAAAATTTCGCTGGCTACGGTCTTGTATTTAAATTAATTCCCTTTTCTGAAATGTGTAAAATGATACCCTTACCAGATGTATATCCTGTGTCTTTTAACAAAAATTTTTAAAAAAATATCAAGAATCTATCAAAGTGAACAACTTAGCATTTAGTCTGACGATCTTCCAGATTTTATTTTTGAACACTTTTTTTTAGTTTAATATCCATATTCACTCGTCCCCTGCATGAAATCTATAAAATTATACTTTCACGAGATATTTATCTTGTGCCAAATATCTGGTGAGGACATCATTTTATAAATTTCAGGTAGGGGTGGGGGGAGTTTGAATATTGATATTTAACTAGAAAAATACATTTTTCGAAATAAAATCTTAATGTTCGACAAACTAAATGTCATTTTCGTCACTTTGATAGATTTTTTATATTTAAAAAAATGTTGTGTTAAAACACAAGAATTACATCTGTTAAAAGTATATTTTCATAGATTTTATGAAGCTAAGAATTTTGAGCTAGGAACTGCTATTCGTGTTTTGCATAGTTTTCAAGAATAATGAGATTTTGAACATGGACGAATTATGTTTCGTCAATTTTGGTGATGAAAACTCATTTTCCTTTACTTTGAAGATCAGGAATCTTAATAACCTCACGAAACACATATTTACATATTCAGTGAAATAAAAACAAACGTTTTTATGA
This sequence comes from Acraspis erinacei, assembly GCA_035041075.1. NCBI lineage: Eukaryota > Metazoa > Arthropoda > Insecta > Hymenoptera > Cynipidae > Acraspis > Acraspis erinacei. The sequence goes on from JAWWLR010000034.1 coordinate 113,140,693, forward strand.
ACAAAATGTTAAACTCTGTTAAACTAAATACTAATTTAGTCCATTTTTATTAATGTTTTTCTATATTTTTGACAAATGTATTGAATTAAACAGTATAAACATCTGGAAAGGCTACAATTTAATATATTTCAGGAAGCTGACAAATTTTGAACCATAAACTGCTATTCATATTTTGCGTCTTTTTCAAGTAAAGTGAGATTTTTAATATTTAAAAATTAAAAAGACTTTTTACTTAAAAATACGTAGTAGGTTTGTTTTCTGGGCTCAAAATAACTGGGCATCCCCCAAACACGTATAGCAAAGAGAAGCTTGATTTGCAAATACTTCTAGGTTGAAATTAATGAAGACTAGCCATGGCCATTATGTATTTTCAGGACAGCACAATAGACATCATGAAAACTTAAAAAAAAATTCCCACTGGGAATCGAACCACAGAACTGTTGATTGCCGGTCGGTTGCTTTAAGCTATTACAGAGATCGAATGAAAAATCTGTTTTTAGAAATACAGGCTATATTAAGCCAGATTTTACATTTATGATAATAGTAATTTAAAGGAATCTGTATTATCATCAGAGGTAGTTACCAACGACCAGTACAAATGTCATTCCATACGCTGTGAAAATAGAAATGAAAACTATCGATCAAATCAACTCTTTAAATAACAGAAAATACTTTTTGGCTAGATGGAAAATAGCTTAATGGGAAAGCACCCGAATGGCAATCGAAAGTTCAGTGGTTCAATTCCCAGTGGAGTGAAGTGAGAAGATCTCTTTAGAAAAATTTAATTTAAAAATTGTTTAAATTTATTTTCAATCTATTCAGAAATGACTTTCAGTATTTTCTGTTTCTTTTAAGAGTTAATTTGATCGATAGTTTTGATTTATATTTTCACAGATTGTAGAATGGAATCTATAATGATGGATAGTAACTACCTATGATGATAATATAGATTTCTTTAAATACCTCGTATCATACAAAAATTAATAATGAATCGAATAACAATGGTCTTGACACAGAAAGTCGACAGTGTGTAAAAAAGGTCCTCGAAGTCTAAAAGTAGAGGAAAGGGAAAGGTTTGTGATGGAGTAGAAGCTATAAGGAACAGAGTATGAGTAGAGTAATGTTATAATGTGGGCGATGGGGTCTATGGGGAAGACGAAGATGGGCGACAATGAGGAAACAATGCATTGCGTCGTCGACGCGGACGTAAGGGAATGGAGAAAGACGCGCGAGTAACCGACGAACAATGTGCCGAAACAATGCGCGGAAGAAGGACGCCCCGAGTAACAATGTGAACAATAGGCAGATAGTTAGAGAAAGATAGAGCGAGTTTGGCAGCAACAGATAGGAGTGAGAGGGACAAAAAATGGGTGCTGCGATTTCTGAAGCGGGCAAGCTTCTAAGGCTCCCCTCTCCACCCACACCCGAGCACCCTTACAGCGAGGTCAGAGATATAATCAAAAATGGATCACGTTTCATTGTTCCTTTACAAACGATCTCGTCTCCAACATTCCGAGACACAATATTGTCCAAAATTAATTTGGAGTGAATGATTATGAATTGAGGTGCAGGATTCCTGAAAATAAAACCAACAATCCAACGACCAAATTTGAACAACCACCATACAATTTTTCTAAGGAAATTTGAAAAAAGATAACAATTTTTTTGTTGATTGTCTTCTCATTCGTATTTTTTATTTTTGTTCAAAAAGGAAAAACTTTTCTCTCTTCTTTTTTTAGGAAAATTTTTTTATCTTTTTTCAAGTTTAAATAGTTACATTTTATGGTGGTTGTACAAATTTGGTCGTCGGATTCCTGATATTATTTTCAGTAATTCTGCACTATAATTTAATTGTTGAATGCTAAATAGGATTTTAAATTTGATTTTAATCTGATTTAAATTTTTTTAACTCTAATTATGAATTGCAAATACGAATGAAATATTACTTTTTATATAAGACCCCCATTATTATTAAAATTTATTTTATTAATTAATTAATTAATTAATTATATTAATTATTATTATTATTATTATTTACAATAAAACTGTCCTTGCATAATGCTAGAAATTTCGGGTTTTCTTAAATTTTAAATTTTTTGTCCAGTTTTCACTTGGATTGAGTTAATATTTAATTCAATTTAAAAAATAATAATAATTGCTTAAGCAATTGTTGTTTATAACTATCTTTTCCTAAAGTAATGGTAGATACTTGCAGTTTTTTCTAAAATTTATATTTTTTGTCCACGTTTCAATTGGAGTGAGTTAATATTTAATTCAATTTAGAAAAAATAATTATGCAAACAAAATATTATTCTTTATGACCAGCTTTTCCGATAGCAATTCTAGATTCTCGTGGTTTTTTCTGAAATTTTCATTTTTTGTCCACTTTTTACATAAAGTGAGTTAATAGTAATTTCAATTTAGTGAAGATAATTATTTAAACAAATTATTATCGTCAATAACTATCTTCTCCTATATTGATGCTAGGTAGCCTCGTTTTTTAAAAATTTATTCCACCCTGTAATTAAAGTGAATTAATAATTATTTGATTCAGCAAACAATCATTGTTCCATTTGGTTGAAAATTCAGGTATTTTGTTCAAAATTAATATTTTTGGCAGAAAAAAACATTTTCTGTTAAAAATGGAACCGGTTGGTTGAAAATTAATCTGTTTTACTTAGGGTTAAATGATTTTTTTTGAAATTAGCATTTTTGTTAAATTAAATGGTTTCTGATAGAAATTTGTTTGTTTTTCAAAATATTATATATTAGTTTCTTTAATTAATATTTTTAGGTTGAAAATACAAATCAATGTTTAAAAGTTGAAGTACTTTCTTGAAATATCACCTTTCTGGTTGAAAATTGATTCACACTGTTTAAAATTCGTCTTTTCGTTTAAGAATAATGTCTTTAAACTAATAAATTATCTATTTGGATAAAACTTCAACTGTTTGGTTAAAAATTCACTTTTTTCTTGAAAATTCAAATGTTTTGTAGAAAATTGGTATTTTTGAAGTTAAAAATTAATTTTTTTTAATCCAAATTTAACTATTCGAATTTAGGATAATTTTTTTTTTAGTTGACAAATTCCAATATCCAGTAGAACATTCACGAAAGTTCATTAAATTCATATTTTTGGTTAATAAGTCAAATGTTTTGTAGAAAATTCGTATTTTTGAAGTTAAAAATTAATTTTTTTAATCCAAATTTAACTATTCGAATTTACGATAATTTTTTTTAGTTGAAAAATTCCAATATTTAGTAGAACATTCACGAAATTTCATTAAATGCATATTTTTGGTAAATAAGTCAATTATTTGGTTGAAAATTCATCTGTTTTATAGAAATGACATCTTTTTGTCTTGAAAATTTAACATTTTAGATGTAATGTTTTTTAATTTATTGACTGAAAAATCTTTCGCAATTAAAAAATGGATTTTTGATTAAAAAATGTACATCTTTTGGTAGAAAATTAATCTTTTATGATTGAAAATTCAAGTGTTTGGTTAAAAATGAATCTATCTTGGTTTAGGATTCAACTATTTTGTTGTGAATTCGACCTTGATTTAATTCAAACATTTTTAAATAAAAACGAAAATTTTCTCTTGGTTAAAATTGCAAATATTACATTTTTTGTTCAGAATTTATCTTTTTTCTTGATCTACATTGTTCATTCTTCAGACAAAGTAAGACTTAAAAAAAAAAAACGTTTTTAATTTTTAATAATTTATTTTAATAGATTTTTTAAACAGATTTTGAAACATTCGAAAATTCTCAAAAAACGAATCTGCAAGATTTTAAAACGGTCTTAGGAAAAAGTTTTTTAAGTCATCAAAAGTCCTAAATATCTTTTAAACTGACTCAAGTTTTTTCTACAATTTTTCCTTTCAAATTCTAATTTGTCGAAATTTTTTTCTCTCTGGAAATAATTTGTTTTTTATTTTTAAATGTTGCTGAAAATTTGTCTTTTTTTTAAATTCATCTCTTTTTGGTAGAATTGTCACCTTTTTATTAAAATTGCAACTGTTTGGTTTGAAATAAAAATCTTTTCGGTGAAGGATTGGATGAATTTAACTGACTTCGAATAAGGATTAAAATCTTTTTTAGTTTTAATATTAACTATTCTATTTTCCGTTCAAAATTAATCTTTTCTTGGTTTAAAATTCAACTACTCGATTTTGTTGTTTCACTTATTTGGTTCAAGATTCATAATTTCGGTTGTTAATTCAAATTTTTTGTTGAAAAATTGTATTTTTCAGAAGAACTTAAAACTCTCTTTTGTTAATAAGAAATACAAACCTGTTTAGATTTAAATATCAAATATTAAATTCAGCGACCCAGCAGTTACTTAAAAATTTAACCGTTTGGTTGAAGATGAACTTTTTTGTTAAAATTTTCATTCAACACATCTGACTTTAAAAAAAATCTTGTTGAACATTCTCCAGAATCTTGAAAAAATTATGTTCGTATGACCTTAAAACAAAAGAAGAAACAAATAAATTGTTCAAAGATATTGCAAATTTCTCTAAGTAGAACAATTGAAAGATTTTGGTTCATCCTTTCATGTGAAATATAAAAATTGTCTTGTGATCATATGTCTTTTCAAGGTTGTGAAATACAAAAAAAAATTTTTTGTATGCTATAAGCCAAGTAAAGAATGATTGCTAGTGATCTGATAGGGTCAAATGGACCCCAAATTCGGATTCAACGACCCCAAAAACATACCGGTGCGGTGGTTTGTTTCACTTCACATGAAATTTTTTTGTGTGCTTTTTTTATTTTTCCTCTCAAATCGAAAAACTACTTGATGATACTAGTTTTACCCCTTAACTGCCTAAATTGACAGAATAAAAACCTTAAAACTGTTCCAAGAATCTGAAACCATTTCAAGCTTCAACTGGTTCTAGGTTCTGGTTAAAACCATGAATCCTAAATAATTTAATTTCCCAATTTAGGAGTTTAGACTTTCAGAGTCATACGCATAAGACTAAATATATATTTTCTTTAGTGAAGAAAAATAAATCATCGAATGGTTGGCAGGTGGGTTTGGGGAATGAAGATAATGAGCGGAAACGATTATTGCGGGGCAGGCGGCACGGTGCGGCACGGCGTGCCGCCTGCTGGATCCTCTTTCTATGCAGCACGAATCTTTGGAACAAGAAGCGTTTGGTAGAGGCGACTGCAGGAATATTGTTCCCGCGGAATTTTGTCGGATGTGCGAACAATGAGCATGCAAATGATCGGTCGAAGATCGATACGGTTCGGGTGCGATCAGAATTTTCCGCGGCTCGTTCCGCGCCACGGTAGACAAAAGAGGCTGGCGCTGCTTGACAATTGACAATGGCGGATGGCATTACGTATGCAGGCGAAGGGCTCGCTCTTTCAAATTCGTTGCATTCTGTCACCTTTCCGCCTTTTCGCCCCCAACCACCCCCATCTACCCCCATCCACCCTTTCTCCGGAACCGTTAGTCCATTCTACAAATTGCACTCTCCAATCGTGCATCGCACAATCCTTCATTCCGCGGACCTTCTTCTCTTCTCTTCGCATCTTTTCCATTTCAATTTATCGAATAAGTTTTTGGATTTGAAAGGAAAAATAACAGAGGAACACAAAAAGTGCCATGTGCGTCGAACTAAACCACTATACCTATTTGTTATTGGGGACTCTGATTCCAAATCTGGGGTCCGTTTGACCCTACCAGATTATTAAAAATTATTCATGCGCTATCTTTAAAGGTGTAGATCAAATGATAATACGAAGTGAATAACTGTTGGGCAGCAAAGCTTCAAAGACGAACTTTAGTCACTTTGAGAAAATCGAAAATTTGGTTCAATGAAGATTTTTGGGTTAGTGAAATCTGGTTGATTATACCATTTCTTTTGGGTGATCTAAACAAATATAATGGTTGATCTATGTAAAACTTTTGGATAATCCAAATTCCAAGCAAATGTTTTGCTTGATCCAAAAGAACATTTTAGTGGGTTTAACCAACATTTTTCATTCATTTTACCACAAAGAACCCAGAAAAATTTACATTGTTAATGGATTACCTTATAATTGTATCATCTTGTGCGAATTGCTTAGTAGTTTATTTAACTACTTTAAACATCACATAATTACTTCGTCCCAATCGATTCTGTTCCCGAATTACTTATTTTGATATGGATCTAAAAGATGCAACGAACTTTATTTTCCAGCGAAAATTTATAGCTATGGTGGTCTTGTTCAGTTGATGCGCAACAGTGTTTGGCAGTAACGGTAACGGTACCGCGTTATTTAAAAAAATAGTAACGGTAACTCGTTACAGTTTTCTGGTAACGATAATGAAAAGTAACGCACGTTACCGGGCATTACTTCATAAAATTTTTGAATACGTTTAGCATTAAATTAAATGTTTCAATGTCAAGAAAACCGATCAGATGATGCACATTCTTCCTTTCTTGCACACATTTTTTTATCTGAAGAAATTATTAATTCGGGATGATACGGAATTACCGAACAGTGAATATTTTTAGCCACTGTTCAGTAGTGTGGTCCAAAAAAAAAAAAAATTTTAATTTTTATAAATACGGGCCGGAAATTTTTTCGAATCCACAAAAAACAAATGCATTAAAAAATTATATTTAGTGGTGCAGCAAGCCCCACATGAAGTTCAAAACGTATTCGACCCCCACTTCCCCCCAAAAAAGACGTTTTTGTACATTTTATTTACAACATTTTTAATCCTCTTTGAGCGTCTTCAGAATTTTTGCAGTATTTTTCAAGTTCTCATTTACACCTCTTATAATATTTATACACTTTTAAGTCCGATTTTAATACTTTATAAACTCTGGGATAATTTCAAATTCTATTTAGAGATTTTAAATGTAAAATTATTGAAACTAATATTTAAAATAAAATAAAATATTAATGAATAACTATTTTTAAATATTTAAAATTATTTCTATGTGATATCACTATGATTTCACTGAATTTTATAATGTGAGAATATATTTATTCGAGTTCTTTTTTTAAATTTCTTTTAGTTTCTTTTTATTATTTACCAATTAATAAATAACTATTGAATAATTAATTCATAATTAATTAATAAGTAATACATAATTAATTAATAACTAATTGATAATAATTAATGTTTTGCGCGAATTTATTGGATTGGTTACCGGTGGCGCTCTTATTTAAAATTATTTTGTTCATGTTTTTGTTTATGATTCTTTACAGCAAAAAAAATAATTGTAACCAAAAAAAAGAATAATTTTCTACCCAAAAAGTTGACTTTTCAAAAAAAGACATCAATTTTCTACCAAGTACTTTTATTTTTAACTTATACACTATACAATATAAAGTTTCAAGATGTCAAAATGAAATTTAAATATTTTAAATTTCCTAACTAATAATATTTTTTAAGTGAATAACCTATACAGTTTAAAATTAGAATTAAAGTCATCTTTTTTATATTTTAAATCAGGCTTTTAATGTTTTTATAAATAAATAAATATGACGAAAAAAGAAACACGAGCAATATAATTATGAAGAAATTCTTCGTGAAATTATTATTGTTGATATTATAAATAAATTTATTAAACAACTGACTTAATGAGGCATTTTTCGACTTTTCAAACATTTATTATGAAGATCCCAGTGAAAAAGTCTGAAATCGAAAAAAAATTCCATTGACAAATGCCCTTAATAATGCACTTGTTTATTAAATTTGTTTAAAAAAATTATAAAATTGATCAAAAAATTATTAATTTACTGGAATTATCATGGTGTTCCTAATTAAAAAAGTTGACATCGAATTTTTATCTCAACAAATGCCGAATTAATCTATTTT
>JAWWLR010000034.1:113151843-113164262 GCA_035041075.1 Acraspis erinacei
CGAAAGAGAATGGAAAGAGCTACTAGAATCAGAAAGAAAAAGTATAATATCTATATTAGTTTAGAAACTACAGCACTCCAAAGCAAAAATCAGAAAAAAATTTCGTAAATTGCGTTACGAGTTCTAAAACTTCAAATACGCATAACTTTGCCAAAAAAATTTTCTATTACCAATGTTTTTTGTCTTGTTTGTTTTCTACGGTTAATACTCCTCATATAATTCGAAAATGCTCACGATTTCTTAAACATGACTAAATATTAAAATATATCAACATCCTGTTTTCTGAAATTTCTTAGAATGGACATTTTATCATTATGGTTTCCTTTGTTTTCGTTAGAAAATAAGCTCACAAAATATGTATAAAAATCCACTTGAACATTTCATTTGAAATTAAATTAATTTTTTCGTTTATAAAGAACCATTAGAAGTTTTATTATTAGGTTATACATTTCCAATGTTATAATTGATCACTTTCTTTATAAAGTTTGTTGATAATTGCGTAAAATAAATGATAAAGTATAGTTTTCAGCCAGTTATCGCTAGTGCAAGGTGCTTCTTATAAACTTGTTAAAGAACCAATCTAAGGTGTGTACTTTTTTAAATTTTCTAATATTTTTAAATCAATTTTAATTTATTGTTCTTCTAAAATATGAGTTCGTTGAGATATTGAGAAGAATGAATTAATTGAAAAAAACTGTATTTCGTTATTTAATCAAAAGATTGGTTAAAAACTTTGTTAACAAAACTATTCCGTTTTTATTTTGTTTAAAGCCGTTTGCAGTTGCAAGAAAAAATAATGATTGATATAAAATAATTCTTTAATAATAAATTGGAGGCCTTTACCTGGAGAAGTGTTGTTTTAGCAATAATGATAAAGCATCGACACTTTTCAAACTAGATAATGATCCTTATCAAGATGCAAAGTCAAAATCAGTGACATTTAAAGATATGTATACAGAGATTATTTTTGATACTATTTTTTACCCATAGTATAAATTATAAAGCTTTTATTTAAAAATTATTTTTGTTTGTTGATCAGGATGCTTTTCATTGGATCTAGCTTTCGCTCCTCTATTAAAAAATTTGACAGTTGTTAATGAATTCGTTGCTATTTATAAATTAAGAAAGTGAGGTTCAGAAAAAATTAGAAAGAGCATATTGTTGCTACTACTCATTTTTCCTATTTTTGAGTTTTTTCTTTGCTGGAATAGTAAAAACTATTTCATTAAATTATTGTTAGCAAAGGCCTCATTTGTAAGTTTTGGTCAACAACAATGTCCTATCGTTATATAATTGCAAAAATAACTTTATTTCAAAATGGATTTGCATAGGTTTTAATTTTCACAAAACGAAAACTTTAAGCAACGAGTGGAAGCCGCAATAATATCTTCATGCAAATAGTTTAACTTTACTGATTTTATCTTTACATCTTAGGAAATATGCCCTACTTGTTATTATCTAATAACGAGTTAAAAGAAAAAAATCTTAATAAATGTTTTAGTTTATAATTGAAATTATTTCCTAGCAAAACTAATTATTTTCCAAAAAGTGAAAAAGTTTGAATCCAAATTCTCTTCTTGTAACTGTAATTTATTTCGTCATCATTTTAAAATAATACGTAAACAACAAAAAAAGAATGTTTCCTTTTGCCGAGAATGAATAGAACAATCTGATATTGTATCGTACTTGATAAGAAAAAAAAAAAACAATTTAGGCCCCTGCATTTTTATTTTCCAATAGTACTAATATAAGCGATTTAAAAATCCATTATTATACAAAATTTTAAATATTAACAGCTTTGTAAGTTTTAAAACGATTATAAATTTAAAATTTTCAAAATCACAAACTTTTATATCAGGTTAAATTTAAAAAACGACAATATTTCGAATTCAAGACACTCAAAATCAAGGTCTTTTTTTAAATTGACTCATTCAAAATGGAAAACAATTGAATTTTAATTATTTTTAATTCAAAGTGTGTAAAGTTTGATAGTTTAAACTTGAAAACTAAATTAAATGTTTCAAAGTCAAAGCTTCTAAGATTCTAGAATTTTAAATTGTTATTACGACAAAATTATAACTTAATAATAAAATTTATTAGACAAATTTTTCTACGATCAAAATAAATTCAGCGTCATTTTCACCGTACAGAATTGAAAGTTTCATGATTTGGTCAAAAATAACGTACAATTTTCAATTAAACTTCAAAAATAACTTTATTTCAAAATATATTTACACAAATTTTAATTTTCACAAACCAAAATCTTAAAAACCCAAAACTATGAGTGCCAAGTCGACACAGTAATAAAGTTTTTATGCAGATAATTAAACTTTCCTGATCTTACCTTTAAATCTTAGGAAATGTCTTCTATTTATTATTATCTGATAACCAGTCGAAATACAAATATTTTAATGTATATTTTAAATTTCCTAGCAAAAATAAATATTTTTTCAAAAGCTGGAAAAGTTTGAATCCTAATTCCCTTCTTCGAAACAAACTATTTTCTCTGCTGAAAAATGAAAAGTGGAAGCGGAACTGCTTTATTAATATGCTTATATTTATTCGCATCATTCGACACGAGGTAAGTTATTATCAGTAAGTAAAATTAATACCTGATAATACATATTTTTTCCTAAATGTTTTTTTATTATTTTAACTCTGTTTTTTACAAATGAACAGTCAAGCAAATCCAGTGGAAAAAAATGTAAAGAAACCAAGAAAGATAATTTTGGACACAGATGCAGGAGCAGATGATGCAGTGGCTATTTTGTTATATTTGAAATATGAAGCACTTCACAAAAAAGTTTTTAAATTAATTGCCATTACTTGTACCTATGGAAATACTGAGGAAAAAAATGTTGAAGAAAATATTTTAAAGATTTTAACAGTTGCTCAAAGAACTGATGTGAGTCTAATTGACACGAAGTGTGTATAAGAAAAAAATAACTATTATTTATTTCCTGTGGGAGTCAATTAAACTAGACCTTTACATTAGCAATTTTGTTAAATTTTTCAACTTGTTTGTTTAGTAAACAAATATAGTAGCTGTTGAAATCAATTAGTACAGTATATATTGAACCAATGTTAAGATTTATAAAAATCGATGAAGTAAATTTCTGGGTTGTGTGAGTCCAGCTTGGAATCCACCTGTCCTAAATGATTAAAAATATATTTGAATCATTTGTGTAAATAAATTATTCATACTGAATAAGTTATTTTTAATCTCTTTTTTTTACAGATTCCGGTATACGCTGGTGCAGAAAGAGCTTTGATCGAGAATAAAATTAGCACTAACTATTATGAACATGATGGGTTTGGTGACTTTTCATTTGAAGAAGAAATAATTGCAAAAATTGATAGATCAAAATTTGCAGCCGTAGCATTATTGGATTTAGTAAAAGCACATCCTGGTATTAGAGCTTAAATTCTAATATTGAAATCCATTAACTTATGGAATTAAATTATTTAAAAAATTTAATGGGAAAGAAAGGCACCCTGCATGCATAATCTGATATCAAATGACAATGTTTAAATGCCATTTTTATTAATAATTTCACTTATGAGAATTGTTTCCTTAATATTGTCTGATTAAGAAAAATAATTTTTTTCAGAAGAAGTAACTATAATTTGCCTTGGACCTCTTACAAATATTGCCTTGGCTACAAGACTCGACTCAACATTTATTCAAAACGTGGGAGAATTATTAATAATGGGTTCATCAGTTAATGGCTTTGGAAATGAAGGACCAAATTTTGAATTTAATATTGCTCTTGATCCTGAAAGTGCTTTCATAGTAATGAATTCAACCAAAAAACCATTCACTTTAATGACATGGGACATTGCCCTAAATTTTCAAATGTCAAAGGTTGATCATAAAAACATTTTTTTATTTTCCTAAATCCATTTAAAATCCATTTTTTGTTTAGGTCAAACATGTTGAATTTTTTTAGGAGTGGAGGAAGACTGTTTTTGGAAAACTTAATTCCTCAGCTGTTCGGTTCTTGAACAAAGCTGAGCGAGTTAGTATCCGAGGTACAGATTTGAGTTGGATACAAATCGATGCAATGACTCTTTCCATAATCATGTGGCCGGATTTGGTTAAAAAAGTATTACTTACAAACGTCACTCCTGTTTATGATGGAGCGGCAAAAGGTAGTGTGCTCGTTGATTACCAAAATTATACTGGAAAACCACCAAATGCTAAAATTATTCAGGAATATGATGTTGAACTCTTTAAAAAGAAGTTGCTACATTATTTTTCATACTAAACAATAATTTGGAAGTTGGAACTACCTTTATCTAAAGAAACACTTTTGAATATATATTTTATGTTAAGCATTTTGTCATTAAATATTTGATTAAATATCTAGTTCAAAACTTAACAATTTTATTTGAAACAGAAGAGTCTCGAAAATTTGAAAAATGTACCTATCATTTAACATTAAAATGTCTTCAAATTGTATTTTAAATTGTTATTAAATTAACCAAATTTAACTTCATTTGACAAATTTGTCCTAAAATCAAAAAGTAATTTATCATAATTTTCACCCTTCTAAAATTAAAATTGAAAACAATTTCTACCCGGAACTTTGAAACTTTAGCGAATCCGAACTTCATTTCGAATTTACAAAAAACTTTTTTCGCTGAATTATTATGAATAATATTAAAAATTATATTATTGTAAATTGAAAATGGTTATAAAATTACTAATTTTATATCACTAATTATAACTTTCAAAATTAAACAATTTCAATTTTAATGGGTAAATTGAAACTTATATGAGAGAACACATAAAAATTCAGGTTTATACAATGGAAATAATTCAAAAGTAAAGAAATTATTCAATTACTGCGGTATCTACTTCCGATAGTTCATTCTTAAAATTTTCCGAAACATTATTTTTAAATTTTAAATGATTTATATATGATTCCAATTTTTAGAATTGCACAATTTTAAGCTGTTCAATTAGAATTTTTGAGAAGTTCAATATTTTGTAAAAACTTTGAATAAAAAATAATTCAGTTTGCAAAGGCTAGATTATGTTTTTGTTTATAAAATTTATTTAATTAATTGCCAAGTAGTATCTGTTGACAATTTGGGGTGCAGTTCCGAAAAACCCTTACCTCTGATTAATTTCAAACTCCGTATATCAATGTATTTTGACGCGCTGATCGCGAATATGATAGTGAAAATACCCGCAAATTTGATTTTCATGGTGAAAACCATGAAAAACAAATAAAAATCATGTTTTTACGTTTATCTCAGTAAATAGTAAAAATTTATTAAAAAAAAAGCTTCAAATAAAAGTTGTAGATCCTTTGAAAATACATATTTTAGGTTCAATATGTTTTTACCCTACGACTGACAGTTTTCGAGAAAATAAGGGAAATGCACCCCTGTGACTGGTCCCAGAAAAAACTTAGGTCACACACGACACCTTTTCCAACGTGTCATGGGGGCGGGAATGTACCCCTCTGACTGGTCCCAGAAAAAACTTAGGTCACACAAGACCCCTTTTCCAACTTTGCATGGGGGGCGGGAAGGCATCCCAATGACTGGTCACAAAAATAACTTACGTCAGACACGATTCCCTTTCCAGCGTGTCATGTGGGGCGGGAAGGCATCCCAATAACTGGTCACAAAAATAACTTACGTCAGACAAGACCCCCTTTCCAACGTGTCTTGTGGGGCGGGAAGGCACCCCTGTGACTGGTCCCAGAAAAAACTCGATTTATAAACAATGAGCCAACCAATGCTGTTTCTGCTGACCGATTCAAAATGGCATCGTGTCCGTAAACGCAAAACAAAGCTGTGATGAATGTGATATCAGATGTGATATACATGTATAAAAAACAAAATGCTTATTGTAGTAATAGGTAGTTTAAGATGTGAAAATTAATAGATAACAAAATTTCTACAGAGGGGCCTAATAAGTGGTTAAGAAATCTCGAATTCTAACGAGAGTAGGACATCAGATTCGAAATGGACGGATACGGCTGAAAGGCTCTTTGATGCAGCGCAAATAATTCAACTTTTAAAGAAAAAGTTTACGCTGACTTTATAATTTAGGGAAGAATCGCACGTGTCCACAGGTTATGGCTCACAAATTTCGTCTGTAGATGATGAAGGAACACACAGTGACTCAGACACAATTGGAGAAAAAAACGCAGAAAAACAAACGCAAATCCGAAGAATACTGCGCACCTCTATTTTAAACCGGACTTAAATCGTTCGTCAGAATATGGGAAACGGGCACTATTACCACAAATAATTATTTTTTAGCTTTTTTCGGGGTAACCACCGGCATTTTAGGATGCCAGTGGTTTGCCAGTACTGGAAGTCAGTACTGACAGTCAGTATTGGCTCGCCAGTACCGCGAAGCATTATAATCCAGTACTGGCCCAGTACAGCGAACCAGTACTGGAACTCCGGCAGGCTGTATTGGGCCAATAATGGGCAGGTGGTGTATTTAATAAATAATAACCCATTATTTCTCGAAACATTTCCTACGAATTCAAAAATCCAGTATTTTGTATTAGAGTTTTTAATATAATTTAGGGTCCTGTAACTTTGAAAACAAGAAATTTTCAAAGATTTTATTTCTTTTAACACTTCTACGTGTTTACGAAATTTCATACAAAATGAAGTTAGCCTAATTCTTAACATTAGCGAAAAGAGAGCCTATATTCTTCGTAGAACCCATCGATATCAAAGACAAAGACCAAAAATTTTGAAGAAATTTCAAAGATTTTTTAAAGGATCCAAAAAGTTTTAAAGATGTACAAGAGATTTTATAAAATTTGAAGAAAGTTTTAGGGATTAAAAACAATTAAAATATTTTAAGGATTTTAAAGAAATTTGAATTAATTTTTGTGAATTTTGAAGTATTTTCAATCATTTTAAAGAAGCTGAAGGGAGTTCAAGAAAATTCGGAGGACTTCAAGTATTTTCAAGAAATACTACAGGATTTCTAAGAATTCAAGTCATTTTAAGTAATGACTGGGGACTTGGTGGGACTTTACATTTTTTTTAAATTTAAATATAATTAAAAAATAATTCAAAATGGTTTAAGGGTTTACAAGAGATTTTATGACAGTTTAAGTGATTTTAAAGAATGTCAAGCGAGCTATTGAAAAGTTAGTAAAAAAAGATTTTAATGCATTTTAAGGAGTTTAAGTAAACCTAAATGATTTTAAATTGTTTAATTTAATTTTGAAAGATTTTAAATGATTTTAAAGAAGTTAATAGGAGGAGTTTAAGGATTTTCAAGAAATCTTACTTATTTAGCGGAATTTTAAATAGTTCAATATGATTTAAGAATTTACAAAAGATTTTATAAGATTTTAAGACAGTTTCAGTGACTCTAAATAATGTCAAGCAATTAATTGAAAAGATTTATAAAAATATTTCAAAGGATTTAAAAAAAATCAAAGATTTTAAGGATTTTCAAGGGGATTAAAGTAATTTAAGAAAATTTAAAGAATTTTAAGAGATTTTAATTAATTTTAGTCAATTCGGAGAGGTTTAAGGATTTTAAATAAATCTTATAGCATTTCTAAGAAGGATCACAGTCTTCTATCATTTTTATTTTTTCCTTGTACCTTTCTCTTACGTCACATTTCAAAGTGCAAAAATAATCGGTTGGCATCTTTGAAAATCACACTTTAACGTACTGCCAAAATTCAAAAATTCAAAATTCAAAAACACCAACTATCATGACAACGCAACCTAACTTCAATCACGGCACATTATATATTTTCTTGTTGGATTATCCAAATCGCACATTTTCCAAATTGCCAACAACAATTAAAGGAATGGCTTCTCTCTCAGAAAAGCAAAGCCGTATCACAATTTTTCATTTACTTTCGTCTAAAAAAAAAATAATTTGAGTCAAAATCCTATATGTAATCAATGCTGCTCAGTCCATCAAGTGGTAAGACCTTATAGATTTCGACGTTACCGACCGAGTGTAACGTAATGTTAGAATACTCAATACTTCCGAAGTAGCCAGAATGTCGAGACTAATGGGGCGAGAAGCGAGTGTCAATCAGTGTCATGTTTTTGGTATTTTTAATTAACATGCGTTTTTGTGATTAGTTTAAACTTCTCGCCGATATTTTGAACAGGCAAGGAGACGGACGTTTATGAAAAGAACAGTGTGGATAGTGCTAATGAAGTTTTCCATTTAGATTTTCCACGTCAAATGCCTCCGTGCTTGACACTCGGATGATCAGTTTTTTTTTCAACTTGACGTTCTCGATGAAAACTTTCTTACAATTTCATCAAGTTTATACTGAAACAAGAGTAACAAGATGTGTGATACGCATAAAATAGATGGTTAAAATTTTTTAAATTTTTTATAAAAGAAAAACAAACCTTCAAAAAAATAAAATGGCGCGGGATCGATAATAAGCTAAAGAGTCAGGCCAGCGCCAGTCTTGGCGATCTAGCCTGGCCATCAAGGTTGGACCTGGCCAGATTTAGCGTTTCATTCTAGCTCTAATCAGGCTGGATCACAAGGCCAGGGCCTAGTTTTGCCAGACTTGGAAACGATTAGGCCCGCGAAATAATTTCCACATGAGTAGCACCCAAATTGCAAACCCACTTTTATTTCTATAAATTTCGTTTCTTTGACTCACAAATATGACTGTGTGATGTGGTTCATACATGGTTGCACATCACATAGCTTCCCTCTTTCCACCCCGAAAACTGAGTTGGGTTCATTTACAAAATACGTGATACGTTTAGAAGGGTGGGGGGAGGTCTTGGAAAGTATCAGTCTCCATGTAAAATTCCAAGAAAAAAGAATCGCCTATGACGCTCATATTAAAGTTAAATACACTTTCTATATGTGACGGACGGAGTGGGTAACAATTATTGTCAGAAAAAGCGTAACTCATCACCGACTCCGTAGTTGGCGCAGTGCTTGTGAGAATCGGGATTCGAGCCAGTGACCAAACGTTCGATTCCCCTAGCCGCGAAGTCAATTTTTACAGACATTCATTCGTTACGCTTCCACCACTCGACAATCACGCTTCTTCTTCCCTTCCATAACGGTATATAGCTTTCCCGCCACATCTTAAGATAATGCTATTTGATTTCGTTAACTAGATACTGTACTGCAATTTTTTTTATAATTCGGGAGAGAAATTGTAATATTATCACATTTAATTTATATTACTCCTTGCAATTGCGGTTTTTCTCACTTTTAGTGCTAAATGCACTTGATATAACATGATTCTTTACTCTTTTAAAGTTTTCGATAAGAATGTGTAAAACCAAATGAGTCAGTCTAAAATAAGATAAATAAATGAATTAGTCAAACATTACTGTAGAATAGTAACTATTTGAATACAAATCCATAATTTTTTTCACAGAAAAGCGAGCACAAATGATCTATGCCTATTACATATGCGTTCACTGACTAATCTAAAAAAATGAGATCTTAGTTCAATTATTGTAGAGTGGAGAGCAGACCTCTAAATTTAAATTTGGGTGAAAATCTTTGTTGTTTTTTATTATTTCTTCTTACTCAAAAAATCGTGACACCCCGTAAAAAAATCCAGATGAAACTAATTTCCTCCCATCATCGACGAAAAATACTCATTCCCTCGGAAATATTTTTATCCCATACAAATTACAAAATGCCTTGTATACATGCGCGAGCGGCTGTAGGCATTGCAAGGCAAGGCCATCAGTAGACATCGGGCGCAGGACCCTGTAGATATGCGCGCCGGGTGTGCACGTGTGCAAGTAGCTGGTGCGCAATGGTCCATGAAACCTCACTGGCTGGCTGCTGGCCTGACTGCTCACACTCGAAGAGGGATTGAGAGGGATGCAGCCACGCCAGCTATGTTAATTAAACGCGTTTCTAGCCCCCGCATAGGAAATAAAAAAAAGGGGAGAAAAAGAAGCGGAAGGGAATGAGAGAATTCAGAATGAGGGCGGTACAAAGGAGAAAGAAGAAGACTGAAGAAAAGGTCGGTGATGCCTGATGGCTAATAACACGTCCCGTACGACGAACGCGCGCCACACGCCCGACTCAGCTTCAGTCAGTTCAGTTGGGTTCAGTTCAGTTCAGTCCCTCTCTTTTCACTGGTGCCAAAAGGTCTCATCATCCGCCGACCGAGAAAAGAGATCTCTTGACAGAAGTGAATAAGCGCCCCACCCATGAATTCCCATTTCAGGACCCAAAAAAATTATGGGAAACAGGAAATGCGTTTGCTTCAATCTTCCGGCAAATGACGTTGCAGATCCTTTTAATGAGTAAGATGGATAGGCCTCGTTGTGAGTTAATTTAGACAATTTAGAGCGCAGAATTTTGTTCTGAAAGGCCAAACAGGCGACCGTCCTTGTTTCGCTCTACTTACCAAATAATCTCAAAATTATGCCAATCACCTTTGGCATTTCACATTTCATCACTGCCCTTCCATATCTCACCTCTCTACCATTAAAATATTACTTGTTACCTTTGACTTTTAACCTCTGCACTTTGACCTTTTATCCCTGAATACTTCTACTTTTTATCGCTCACCTTTGAGCAATCGCTCATATTTTCAACCTTCGCCCTTGAACTCGGAGCGCTGACCTTTAAAATCTTATTTTCGAACACTTACCCCTGATCCCTTTGACTTCTGACCCCTTGCCATATATAAATACTAAATACATATTATAAATGTTGAGTCCTAGATTCTTCTTTATGTTTTACGGTCCACATAAATTAAAATAAAATTGAACCAAAAACCATTTTGTAACTGAAAATATATTTTATTAAAAACTCATCTCTCAATCATTAACGTTGCGGTACAATGCGTACCTTTTTCAAAAGGTTTTAACCTGAATAATTATTTTTTTACATTTAGTGATATTAAGAAGAACAATCATGATACATAATTACGTAACTTAATACATATATATATATATATATATATATATATATCTCACGTCTCATATTTCCCTTTTGACATCTGAACTTTGACCTTTTACCCACGATCCCTTTTACTTATGAATTTCTGATCTCTTACCTTTGAACTATTCACTTCATCTTTGACATTGCCCCCTGATTTTGAACATATGTTTTCTAAAACATAACCTTTTATTTTTGAGATCCGACCAACGACCTCTCACTTTTGACCTAATAATATGATTCCGCATACATTTTACGGAGCTTAAATTATACAAAAATTGTATTTTTGGCATTTAATAAAAAACATAGGGAAAATATCGTATCTTTTTTTGTAAAATACTTGGATTCATTCTAAGATACGCCGAATCAGTGAACAATCTATCAAAAAAACTCTAGTTTTAACGCGGATGCTTAAAAATGTATTGAAATTTTTTTAAACAAATAAGTAGAATAAAATGGCAAAGTGAATTTTTCTATTAAGTTATTGAAAGTTATTAAGTAGTTTGTTATTTTAGAAGTAAATTGTATTATAAATCATCCACATCAGTTGTTTATGATGAAACAAAGAACGTTTTTTCTACAAATCGACAACAAATTACTCGACAATGACACTTAGTTACCATTTTAGTAATTTAATAACAATTTGTGATTGTTTAAACAAACTTAATTTACAAAAATAATATTAAGCTATTTTTTAACTAGCAAGCTTCATTTCTTCAACGCTATCAAATGTAAATAAATTATTTCTAAAATTGTAAGCACATCTAATAACAACTTATGATTGTTTAAATAAACTTAATTAACAAATGTGCTATTGGGCTATTTTTTGATATGCAATCTTGGTTATTTTTAAGTAATAAAATTGAAATAGCTAAATTCTAAACTTTAAAGGGCATTCACATAACAATCCACCACTTTTATTTTTCACAACTATTTTTTAAACAAATTATTGTCATCTATGCATTTATAAAGAACAAAATTCTGATTTTCTTCGAAGAATTAACAGCCAATTTCACAGTTCGACAAAATTTGACAAAAGTCAAAAGCCAGAAAGCAGACCAAACATTTCCGAAAGATTTTGATACGCTGAATCCGAATCCAAGCTCAAAATTGCTCCTGTACGGCAGGTTTTCAAGATATCCTAAACTAAAAGTGCAAAAAATGCGTTTTTTAGCTGTTTTTGAGGTCATGTAGCCGAATAAGAAAAATGTCTACCATAAATGCTAATATGGAATTTGAAAGTACTAATCTTACCCTTTCAAACCTATTTGGATTTATTAGGATATCTTTATTTTTCACAAAAATATTGTAATTTGAAATTTTTTATTTGATCGTTTTAACCCATTAACGCTGAGGTGTTCAGATTTATACAACGCATTCTCTATTGCTGACGGTACCATATTTTTTTTCAAAATATTATCTCAGGGGTTTTCGAGGTACGCTTTTTTATTGGTATTTTGTGCGGGATCCTTTGTTCTTTTTTAAAGCCCTAAATTGTGGCCGCCATATTGGA
>JAWWLR010000034.1:113178721-113190785 GCA_035041075.1 Acraspis erinacei
CATTTTCTTCAGTGGGCAGACGACGAAATACATCCAAAAACTAGAATCCAGATTTTATCCTTTGGACTGGCTCTTTGATTAAAATGTTGGTCTCCTAATATTAACGGTTAAGGAAAAGAACTAGTTACTCATTGAAAAATCAGGAAAAATAAAGAGGAATGTTGAGAATAAAGTTTTTCGGTCCCTCTATCGTTATTATTGGAAAATTCCTTATTATTGGGCTATCCCTGCCTGAGGGAAATTTCTGAATTTCTTCTGTGTTCATCGCTTTAACCTCGCCGCTGGTCATTCGATCTTAGCCCGTTTTCACAAGCTATATCTCGATATAAACATTGCAGGCAGAACTCTGTTAGGGGTCTTTCAAAAAACATGTAACGCTTTTTCCTGATATTGCAACCCCCCCCCCTCCTATCTCTTGTTCTATTGCAAGTATATGCTAGTTTAGCATTGGCGTAGCGGTCGAGATGACCCTCCCTCCCTGAGTACTTCAATTCAAAGTCCACTTAGACGCAAATAGAAGAAATGGCAGGAGGAGACCTGGACCAGGGACGAAGAGGAAGCTCGGCAGCAGGAGAAGGCCTGACCAGAAAAACTGGAGAATGAGGTCTAGTTGGAGGAGACTTTTGAGGAGAACAAGAAGTTCCGTCACAAGGAACATTAGAAATAGGGTTGCCATCAGGAAAGCACTCGATATGCAAACACAACTATGCAATAGTTGACAGAAGTTATTAAATTTAGAAAAAAGCTTTAAAAAGATAAACTTAATGAAACTTTACTTGTGCAAAAGAATTGTACAAAGACACATAAAACAAGAGAATTATTTTCAAAAAATAAGTTTAAAAAATATGAACTGCAACAATTCGGCTTCCTAAACATAATTGCCTAAAAATACTTCCAGTGAGAGAAATATGTTTCCAAATATCGGCTCATCAGAGACATTTTATAATGATTTGAATTCAAAGCCCTCCTTTCTTCGACCGACAATATTTATGAATTTTAAATAATAAATTTTTTTGGGTCATAGGGCCCACATACATTAAAATAAAATTGAACTAAAACAAAATTTCAGACTCAGAATCCATTTTATTAAAACCCTTTTTTTCAATCCTCCATTTTATGGTACAATGACAACCTTTTTTAAAACTCAGGGAATTTTGAAAGCCTAGTATCTTAGTGAATGATTACATTAAGAATTTAATTAATAAAGTAAAGGAAAATCGTCTACCACTATTATCTGAAAATCCCTCAAGATTGGGCGATCTCTGCCTAAGGGAGTTTCGTGGATTTCTTCCGTGGTCATCTCTTTAATCTCGCCGCTCCCCATGTTTATTTTTACTCTTTTGTGCATACCATATTTCAATATGAACATTCCACGAAGAAATCTGTTAATTCCTTAACCGCTAATGTAAAGAGTTCAAAATCCGAGGTTGACAATACAGTCTGTCTTCCTGCATCATGACGAAAAGTGTATATGCTAAATTCGAATCACCGGTATGGATTAGTGTGAAGAATAAGCCGAACAGATCTAAGATCTTTAGTTTTACGTCCATTTACGCTCCAAGAAGAAGGAATGGTAGGAGGAGACCTGGAACGGGCACGAAGAGAAGATTCGGCAGGAGGAGGAGACCTGACCGGAGAAAACGAACGAGGTTGGGCAAGAGAAAGAGTCAAGTTAAGCGAAGAAGAAGGTCCGCCGCGAGAAACGCCAGGAATAGTGTCGCCCCCAGGTGAATGCTCTGACTGTAAACTCAAATCTGCAAAAAGAAAAAGAGAACTTAATTTATAGAGAATCTTCGAAAACATCATCTCAAGGAAAGTCAACTTGAGCACGAGAATTGCACAAAATGCCTTAAACAGGAGAAATATTGTTACGAAAGTCAGTTTGAAAAAAAAAACAGAAACTCAAAAAGTCCGTAACTTTTTTTTCAACTCAACCTGTGCCCACGCGCTTTTGAAATTAACATGGGGTTTTAAATGGGAAAACTCAATTTTCAAAAAAATTGAAAAAATAAGTGCTTGTTATAAATTTGTTGCGAACAGATGTATTGTCACCTCTTGAATCATAATTCGTAAATAAGATTATAATTCTCTATTTGACAATACCTTTTTTGAAATCCATTCTTATCAATCAGAATTAAAATGCTTTTCTTTTGAAATTAAATTATAATTCTTCCCTAAAATTCTCTGTCCTAAATTAAAAACTACTTTTAAATATTACTATAATAACCATAGAGTTTCCAAGCCTCTTATTACAAACTACTTTAATATTCTTATGAAACTACTTTACAAAGCCTAGAGATTCCAAGCTTCTTATTAAAACTACTTTACTATCTTTAGAAAACTACTATAAAAAACCCTAGAGTTTTCAAGTTTCTTATTACCATCCCCAGAGGTTGTGGAATTTTTCAAGCCTCTTATTACAAACTGCTTTACTATCTTTACTTAACTACTTTACTACCCCTAGAGTTTCCAGGCCTCTTATTACAAACTATTTTAATATTTTTACAGAACTACTTTAGAAACCCTAGATTCCCCAAGCCGCTTATTATAAACTACGATACTATCTTTAAGAAAGTAGTTTACAAACCCTAGAGTTTCCAAGCTTCTTATTACAAACTCTAGGGTTTATATAATGTTTCCCAGTCTCTTATTATAGACTGCTTTACTATCTTGAGAAAACTTCTTTACAAATCCTAGCTTTTCCAAGCTTCTTCTTACAAACCCTAGGGTTTGTCGAGTTTTGAAAGCCTCTTATTACAGACTTTTTTACTAACTTTTTGAAACTGCTTTACACACGTTAGAGTTTCCAATCTTCTTATTCCAAACCCTACGATTACTAGAATTTTACAAGCCTCTTACTAAAATCTACTTTACTACCTTTACGCAACTACCTATAGAGTTTTCGAACTGCCTATTACAAACCCTAGAGGTTGTATAATTTTGCAATCCTCTTATTACAAACTGCGTTACTATATTTACGACACTACTGTACAAACTCTAGAATTTTCACGTTTCTTGTTAAGATCCCCAGAGATTGTAGAATTTTTCAAGCCTCTTATTACAAACTACTTTTCTATCTTTACGAAGCTACTTTACAAACCCTAGAGCTTCCAAGGCTCTTATTATAAACTAATTTAATATCTTAAGTAAACTAATTTACAAACCCTGAAGCTTCCTAGCCTCTTATTACAAAACAAAACACTTTAGTATCTTTACGAAACTACTTTACAAACCCTAGAGTTCCCAAGCCACTTATTAAAACCAGCATTACTATCTTTACTATATATTTCTTTCTTATTAACTGCATACCGCCATTTTGGATTGTCGAATTGTGAAAAATTATATTTCCTTACTGAAATTCTCTATTCCAGGTTAAATTATAATTATTTAAGGAAATTCCCAGTCTATGACACAAAATAATAATTATGTTCTACAATTTCCTGTGTGAAGTTAAAAGTATCATTCTTGATAAAAATTGCCTGTGCTAACCTCAAGAGTTTGATAGCTGATAAAAATTCCCAGTGCTATTATAGAATTATAATTTTTCTCTCTAAAGTTTCCTGTTACAAGACACGGTAATTGTAATATATGACCTAAATTTTTGTCCATATTTCTCTTGCTTATACTCTATTCCAACTCATAATTCGATTAGGTTAGTTAGCTTATTCAGAGCGGGTTACCATTTTCTTCCCACATATCCCTGCTTGAAATGCAGATTCGTTAACTCTTGGTGAAATTAAAGCTATTTATTATTTTACCTTCCCTTCTTTCTAGACATGGCAGTCTTCTGATGTCACTTGGGAGTCTAGTGTCTTACTCCCTTCAGTCTATCTATTTGCTCTTGCCAGTCGGTCCATCGCGTGAACAGCCCCAGTGATTATCCCAGCATGTACTGTTTCACTACAGAGCATGAATCCTATCGCCTATGTGGGCATAATCCTTATTGCTCCATAATATTCCTAGCCGCTGGCCATTTTAATGTTCGCAGCCTGTCCTGTATCGTTTTTTAGCTTCACCCGTTGATACTAGATGATGCCCGCATATAGCAGCCTTGGTTTAAGTACAGCGGAGTAGAGCTTCTGCCAATCCAAATGTCATAAGAAACTTTCTGAACTGGGTCTCCAGATGCAACGCGCAGTTAAATTTTCTATCGACGATTACTCCCAGATATTTAACCAAGTCTATGGTTGTCAATCTTCTACCATGAAATGCCGGCATGTCACTTTTCGACACTTTTTACTTTCGCGTGAAAATGACCTCGACAGCATAGAACGCAGTTTCTACCAAGCAGCCTGCCTGAAAGCCGTGCAGTACTCTTATTAGAGGAGGTCTAAAAACTCCTGATCCCTGACATACCTCTCGCTCGGCTTTTCCAGCGTCTTGAGGTTGAAGAACGTTAAGCTGATTCGCCGGAAATCTTTAGCACCAGTATAGTCCTCCTTCCCAGATTTTGGAATGAAGGCGTCTCAAAAAGGTGACTTTGCGACCTTCACTAGTATGTTCCCAACCTGATAAAGATATTGTTAAATCTGAGGGCAGGTTCCTAGCAGGGTGATGCGTCAATCTCTTAGAGATTTCCTTCCTCAGCCTATCCAACTCGTCGGATGCTCAAAAGTTATTTTCAACTCCCTGTTACCTATTCTTCCACCGTCGAAACAAGATTGTTGTCATCAGGGTCAGGGGTCTTCATCGCTCCTGGTATGATGGTCCCTAAAGAGACACCCATCTTTGGCAGTGGTTTCGATGAGGTTCCTGGACTGGAGCCCTTTATTGTTCTTATCAGTTTTTTGTGTTTCGCTTCATTTTGTCCCACGAGAAACAAGGGAAATAAGGAACACCATCGACAAATCCTCGGTTGCAAGGGCAAGTCTACATTCTGTGGGATTCGACATGGTATATAAAGTCTCCGTAAAGACATCTACTTGGTTGTTTAGGTATGCCAGCCGTTTAAGGATTTGTCTAACCTCCACTTGAATATTCTGCTTTAGTTGAGGGTTCATTATTTCCTAACTAAAAAATCTTTATGGTTGAAAACTCGTCTTTTTAATTTAAAAAAGTATTCTTATAGCTGAAAGCTCATCCCGCCGGTTGAACATTTGATTACTTTGTTGAAAATTTATTGTTTTTGTGAATATAGATTTTGTTTGCTATACATTTGTGCGCTCAATCAGTGGCGCGAAGCACCGCGCGCGCAGCGCGCAATGAGAATTGAAACGATAATAGTGTCTGTCTGCCTGTCTGTAGCCTGTATTCTCGAGGCACGATAACTATCCAAAGATTGATCAGATTGGATTTTGCTTGAACACACTTTTTTAAGGCCTAAAAAGAAAGAAAGAGTTCGTAAACCAGCTATTTTGGATGAAAATTCAAAAAGTGAGCACATTTTCATAATATTTTAGACTATTTTTTTCAAGATCTAAAAATTCTATGTAGGGCACGCTAGACGCGCCCAAGCTTGCGAGCAAAGCGAGCCGCGCGCTCTGCGCGTTACGAGAGTATGCCCGCGCAGTGGACAAATTTTTTAAAATTAATTTTTGTCGAAGCTTGGGCCAAAACAAAATTTCAAACTCAGAATTTACTTCATTTAAACCTCCTTTTTAATTCCTTAATTTTATGTTACAATGACAAACTTTTTTAAAAGGTTATAATCTTCATAATTATATTTTTTAAATTAGTAATATTAAAGTGAACAACCATGATGAATAATTTCGTAGATTTATATAAATTTTTACCTGAGTTTTCGAAGAACCAAACATAAGAATAATGTCGAAGACCTGCGATAAAGTTTGATTTCTTTCTTTTAAAACTGTTTTTCTTCATTGATTAAAGTCTTCTTAATATTTTGAGACTTAAATATAACCATTTTTTTTTTTTTTTTAATTTACTTCAGAAAAAATAATGTTGTCTTTAACATTTTTGGAATGACATCCCCTGTTCCTCTTTTTTATGGAATAATGTTTATGTTTTTAAGCTTGTATTTTCTTGTTGAAGATTTTATTATTTCTTTGAAGATTCAACTATTTTAGTGGGCAATTCATCAATTATGTCGAAATTTTTTTCTTTTTTGTTAATAATTTGTTTTGTTTGACAATATAACTCTTTTTTGAAAATTCAACTAATGGGTTGAAATTTAAACTACTTTGTCAAAACTTTAGTTTTTTGGCTGAAAATTCGATGAGAATTAATTTTTTTAATTGAAAATTCGTTGAGAACTTACCTTTTTGTTAAAGTGAAAGTCCTATCTCTTCTTTAAAAAAACTCACATTTTGGCCCTGAAACTTTAATTATTTTGTTTAAAATGAAATTCTGTTTTCTTTAAATTTACTCTTTTGTAATAAAGAATTAGACTATACCGTGGAAAATTCAACTTTTTGTTTAAGATCAATTATTATTTTTACATTCGTATTTTTTTCTTCAAAGTTCAACTAATTGGTTTTAAGTGTCACTTTTTAATGTAGAATTGTTTTTTTTAATCCAACTATGTAGTCTAAAATGTATACTATTTTCTTGAATTTTAATTGTTTGGTTGAAAATTAAATGATTTTGTTAAAAATTAATTTTTTTTCGAATAAAATAAATACACATTTTTTGACCTAGAATTCCTTTATTATAATTATAAAATATTTGATGACCATAATGTTACAGGACTTAAATGCTGATCTTTAGATATGAATGGTTAGGTAAAAGGAGAAATTTATCATTGAAAAATTAGGGAATTATGAAACTTTAATATATTAGTGGATAATTACATTAAGAATTTCATTAAGGACGTAAAGGAAAGTCGTCTACCACTATTATCTGAAAATTCTTTGAGATTGGGCGATCCCTGCCGAAGGGAGTTTCCTGGATTTCTTCCGTGGTCATCACGATAACCTCGCCGCTCCACATATTTATTTTTACTCGTTTTTGCACACCATATTTCAATGCAAACATTCCACGAAGAAATCTGTTATTTCCGACCACCAATGCAAAGACTTCACCATCCGATGTTGACAATACAATTTGTCTTCCTGTTGGTATGGGCCCCTGGAGCCCATTTTTTTCTTTCAAATGAATTGGTGCATCATAAGGAAAAGTGTATATACGAAATTCGAATCGCCGGTATGGATTCGTGTGAGGAACAAGCCGAACAGATCTAAAATCTTTAATTGTACGTCCATTTACAAACAAAGAAAAAGTAATGGCAGGAGGAGACCTGGACCTGGCACGAAGAGATGATTCGGCAGGAGGGGGAAACCTGACCGGAGAAACCGAACGAGGTTGGGCAAGAGAAAGAGTCAAGTTAAGCGAAGAAGAAGGTCCGCCGCGAGAAACGCCAGGAATGGAGTCGCCCCTAGGTGAATGCTCTGACTGTAAACTCAAATCTGCAAAAAGAAAAAGAGAATTTAATTTATAAAGAATCTGCAAAAAAATCATTTCAAGGAAAGTCAACTTGAGCCCGAAAATAGCACAAAATGCCTTAAACAGGAGAAATATTTGTATGAAAGTCAGTTTGAAAAAAAAAACAGAAACTCATAAAGTGAACTTGTGCAACTGAATTGTTTAGTCAATTTTAATTTGTTGAAACAATTTTTATCCGTTTAAATCATGTTTTCTCTGTAAATCGTAAAACGCTATTCTCTTCTGCAATTAATGACACAATTAACGAATGCAAAAAGTAATAATTTTTCTTAAGATACTTTGCAATTATTTAAACAACTATTAATCATTCACTTGGGCTTGTTCGTAGGCAAGGTGGAGAAATATCTAAATTTTTGTAATTTCTCACCCTATGTCGCCTAATATCCGGTATTAACTTATCTCGGAACATGTACCCTATATTGTTTAAAAAATAATAATTAGTTTTAAAAAATTTAATTTATTAAAAAATTGTTATATGTTCTTTTTATTAATTCCAGAAAGTAATAACTGGAATTTTCTTATTATTGTTGAAGTGTTTTGTTGAAAATTCAACTTTTCCTGCAGATAGATCATTTTAGGTGAAAATTTAATTATTTTGTCCAAAATTGAAATATTTCCTTACACGGAATCTGTATTATAATCAGAGAATAATAGAACTTTTCAACATCTTTACAGACTGGATGGATCTGTAAATTACAAATGTTTTAATTGAAATATTTTCTAAAAAAGGATCTGCTCCTTTCGCTCCGCTAGGAATCGAAAAACGGAACCTTTCGAAGGCCGGTAGGGTACTTTCCCATTAAGCTACTAAAAGTATTGTGGGAATAATCCTCTTTCCGAATTACACGAATTATTGTAGCTTAATGGGAAAGCACCCGACAGTCAATCGCAAGTTCCATGGTTCGATTCCCATCGGGGGAAAAGAGAAGGCCTTTTTTTAAAAAAAAACTTAATTTAAAATATTTTCTTATAAATTCAACTAATATATCCATTCCCTTGTTTGTTAGGAAGTGATTTTTTTACTATTTCTTTTTCGCACAAAACTGCTCTTTTTTTTAAGTTCATCTTTGTGCGTTGAAAATTTTTTGGTCGAAAATTCATCATTTTAGTTGAAAATGTAAATCTTGTAATGGGAATTTAACTATTCTTTTGAAAAATCTTTTCGTTCCATATAAAATTATTATTAATTTTATTTAATTATTTAATTATTAATTAAAATTTTAGTGCTTTTCGTTGAAAATTTAATTGATTTCTTGAAATTTGTACTGCTTTGTGAAAACTAACATTCTTTCGTTAAAGATTCATCAATTTAGTCGAAAATATACTTCTTTGATTGTAAATTTATCTTTTTCAGTTTGAAATTAATTTACTATAATAAAAATTGACTGGTTTCTCTTTAATAATAACAACTTCGTCCCTTAATTTTTTTAATATTATTATAAAAACGTATAACGTAATAAATGACGCATTTAAAAAAATAATAAAATCACTTTGATGACCTCGTAGGAGTGTAACATATGTGCAAATGATTGTACATAGGTTACACAGTTCTGAGGAATATTGCTTCCATAAATTTAGATTAAATTGGTGCTCATTTCGGGAAATCTCAACTAAATACTCACCGACGCAATTCAATATAAACACCGAAGAGAAAACAAAAGTAGAAATAATCCACATATTTGTCGATTAAAGGAATAAGCAATTAATGTACTAATAAAAATTGGATTGAAACTGAAACTAAGGAATATTCCACTTCTTTATCAGATTATATAGTATATCTTGTTATTGTTATCTAATTATATATTTACATTTCATTACAGCGAATTGCCAGGCAAAAAAACATGTATTACTAAATGCGTTGAAAGTGATAACATAATTCTTAAATAAGATTATAATTATGAATTTGATAATATATTTTTGAAGTCCATTCTTATCAATCAGAATTAAAATTCTTTTATTTTTAAGTTAAATTATAATTCTTGCTTAAAATTCTCTGTCCTAAATTAAAAAACACTTTTAAATATTACTATACGAACCATAGAGTTTCCAAGCCTCTTATTACAAAGTACTTTACTATCTTTAGAAAACTACTATACAAGCCTATAGTTTTCAAGTATCTTATTACGATTCCCAGAGGTTGTAGAATTTTTCAAGCCTTTCAATACAAACTGCTTTACTATCTTTACGAAAGAACTTTACCAGCCCTTGAGTTTCCAAGCTTCTTATTACAAAACCATAGGGTGTGTACAATCTTTCCCAGCCAAATAAAAAACGCTAGAGTTTCCAATCGTCTTATTACCAACCCTACGATTTCTAGAATTTTGCAAGCCTCTTACTACAATCTACTTTACTATCTTCATGCAACTACTTTACTATCTTCATGCAACTACTTTACAAACCCTAGAATTTCCAAGCTTATTATGACAAACTACTTTACTAGCCTTACAAAACTTCTATACAAACTATAGAGTTTTCGAAATGCCTATTACACACCCTAGAGTTTGTATAGTTTTGCAAACCTCTTATGACAAACTATGTTGTTATCTTTTCGTTAAAGGTTCATCACTTTAGTTGAAAATTTACTTCTTTGGTTGGAAATTCATCTTTTTCAATGTGCAATATATTTTTTAAATTAAAATTAACTGATTCCGTTTTTGGTAGTCTCATTGAACTTGAAGCGGTTCAATATAGATAAATAAGCAGTATTCATAAATATCATTTAAAAGCGGGAGAAGTGTTGGATGGATATGCTACTGAGCGACAACAGTTAAATGCCGATTCGAAGGGGTTGCATAGATCACATAAGTCGCCATGCGAAACAGGTGCCGTTGCTGCGCAACCATCCCGAAAAGGGGGAACTCAGAGTCCGAGAAAACGGGACCTCTTCGATAACGAAATCCGGAAGGAAGAGTCAGTCGGCACTAAGCGAACTAGGCGCTCAAGAGGAGTTGGTCAGAAGCCCAGTGCTTTTCCCTCCTTTTCAACCCACCTAAGCTGTGGGAAAATCAGAGGGGCTGACAAATTCACTTCAGCAAGGTGCACTTGCCAGGCGCTCGTGCGGAGGCTTGACGGTTTCGTTGGTGAGCTGGTGAGGCTTTCGGATCACCCTAGATCGTGCATACCAGATTAATGACCTGTTGAAAACACTGGAATCCAACCGGTGGGCAGGTGGGGCGTTTTGAGGCAGGGGGAGTCACCATCACGCTGACAATGGTCTTACCAGTGCTTCTAACAAGGAGGGAAATCATTGTTTTTTTTTAACCCGATTCATATCGGGAAACAAGTGTTTTTTTAACCCGATTCATGTCGGGAAATCATTGTTTTTTTAACCCGCTTCATGTCGGGAAATCAAAGGGTGAGAGACCTGCATTGTTAGGGAAAGCCTGGTTTGACCACCCTGACGCTTGAGGGAGAATCTCAGGTCCTGGGGTTTCAAAAAATCCTCAGTCCAATATCGCGGCTTCTCCACCAAGTGAAACGAGCATTGAAAGGTAGAACTCGTGAATGAGTACCACTAAGACTTTATTCATCAAATCGTTAGCCCATAAAGGGCGAGTGATAATTTAAAAAAGGACTAGGAAAGAAAGACGAAGTCTCGTTCAGCAGATATTGCACAAAAATTTGCACGAGACCGAGTCCTTCTTATTGATTCAAAATAAAATCATTTCACGATCCTTCCTGTAGCATAAAGAGGGGAAGAAGGACTAGTGATAGAAACAAAAATAGGAGGAGAATTACGCAGCCACGCAAGGCATGCCAACCACTCGACATTAGGCGATATTAGAAAAGAGTGGCTATACAAAAAGGATAAATTCAAAACACTAATTGGCCCTACGAATTCAGAGTCAATCGCTTTTCTGCTCTCGCTTCTGGGATCCCCCTTCTTTTCTCTTTAAATTCAGTCAGAGTAACTTGAACACACTTGGATTGATCAGTATAATGAACACTCGAAGTATTAATGCAAGAATCGATCCTCAAGTGACGGACAATTATATCTCAAGGGGATTTTTAATTGATAACAATTTCAACATCAAGGGGTTAAGGCTAGTCAAAAGTGAAGTAGAATTCAATGAAAATTGGGAACCTCAGCTAGTAAAAAGGGTTTCTTTTCTTTTAGTAATCAACAATCGAGCTTTACGTTTCAAGTTTATCGTCCTCCCAGGATTGGTACCAACGTGCATACTTGGTAACAATTTCCTGACAAGGACATAGTAAATTGTCGATTTAACCAAATGCCTTTTAAATTGAATGAAAAGGAATAGAATATCGATACATTTATATTTCAAAATCAAACTTTATGCAGAATAAAATTTCAAGTCCCAGATTCAGACGTTGAATTGCTTTAAAATGAACATATAGAGTCTACAACGTGCAAAATCTACATACAAATATAAAGAAGTAACGTTACAATACACAACGTTCTCAAATTATATAAGATTTTATAAAAGATATATTTTCCTACTAAAGGCGAATTTCAATTTTAGTAATTTTTTATCATGGTCAATAGGGTGGTCCAAAAAATTTTCTTTTCGAATTTTTATGGGGACACCCCCGAAATTTGTTCGAATGCACACAAAAATAAATCCTTTTTTTTTGTTTTGAAAAAAAATGATATTTAGAGGTGCCGCAAGCCCCATGAAGTTTAACACGTATTTCCCATAAG
>JAWWLR010000034.1:113220649-113234463 GCA_035041075.1 Acraspis erinacei
TGATTAGAAATGGCATTAACTTTAACCCACTGTCAGTTAAACAATGATTTAACCGAAGTTGGTGGAACCGGCCCTTAATATTTTAAATTTTCAAAATTGAATATCTTGGCGAGTTTGAGGTTTGTGGATTTGGGTTCTGGAGTTCTTATGATTGCAGGGCTTGCAGGTTTGAGGCTTGTGGGTATGGGGTTTTTGGGTTTGTTGGTTTCCGGTTTAATGTTTGTGGATATGGAGCTTGGGGGTTGGGGTTTTGTGGGTTTGGAGCTTGTGGGTTTTGGCTTTATGGGTTTTTGGATTTGGGATTTGTACGTTTGTGGATATGGAGCTTGTGAGATTGGGGTTTGTATTTGTTTGAATATGGAGCTTGTGGGTTTGAGGTTTATGGGTTGGGGGTTGGGGGTTCTTACGTTTATGGATATGGAGCTTGTGGGTTTAGGGTTTGTGGGTTTGGGATTTGTCGGTTTGTCGATATGAAGCTTGTGGGTTTGGGGCTTGTTGTTTTGTGGGTTTGGGGATTGTGGTTTTGTACGTTTGTGGATATGAAGCTTGTGGGTTTGGGGTTTGTAGCTTTGTGGATATGGAGCTTTTGGGTTCGGGGTTTGTGTGTTTGGGTTTTGTACGTTTGTGGATATGGAGCGTGTTAGTTTTGGATTTGTGGGTTTGGGGTTTATGGCTTTGGGGTCAATTAAACAATTTTATTAATTTAATTAGCAAATTCGCGATTAATTGTTCCCGTTTTAAACAATTAAAATGATTTAAAACAATTATTTTCCGCGTTTAAAATTTTTCAACAATATAACTTATAAGTTATATTTTTTAGCTAATTAGTTTCATAGCATTATTAATGATAAAAAATACAAATTTTATATTTTGCAACTATTCAGGCGAGTGACGCGTATTTTCCAACAATTAGGTAATAATGATTTTTAAAGTTATTAAGAATTTAAAAAAATTATTCGAATATTCAGTTGTATCTTTTACGATTCCAAAGATATGAAAAAATCATTTCTCTATATTTTGCAGGCCAAGGATAAAAATTAGTTGTCTTTATGATTCTTTTCACAGCAAAAAACAGAAGTTAATTTTTTTTTGCGAATTATTTTCAAGTAGATAAATTTGAATTTTTTCGCATCGGAACAAAACCAGATTCAGTACAGCTGACATGGTAACCATTTCCTATGTGGTGGGTGAATCTTAGCACGAGAATTTAATTTTTGTTGAAGTTAAAGATTACTCTGAAATTGCTGTAAAGATTACATTTTTTCTTCACAGTTTCTGAAAGACTAACTTGAATTTTTTTTTGCTAATCACTCACCAAGTTTTATTGAACTCGGTTCAGAGTTGCGTCGATAATCCAAAAGCAGTCGAAAAAGCATAATTCTTCCAGATAAGGTTTGCCGGTGATTCGCTTTCACGAACATTGACCTGTGTTAATGTTTGATTGCTGAAATGGAATCAAATATAAGAGACGAAAAATTATAGAAAATCCAGCATTATCTTAATTTCGTGGCATCTCCGTGAGTGATCAGAAAATTAGTCAGAAGTATTAAACACTAACAAAAACTGGAAAGGTTGTTGAAAATTGTATTTCATTAGGAAACGTTTCTTTGCATTGAAAATGAAAAACATATATTTTTCAACAAACTGCCTATTGATAACAATACTTATTATAAGGTAATATTATATTCTATTCTACTAAAGTGTTGAAATTTATCCACAATTTCAAATTTTCCTTGTGTCGAATAGTACGAGTGTATTGATGGAAGAATTAAGGAAGCCAAGAAAATTCATAATAGAT
The DNA here is from genome assembly GCA_035041075.1 of Acraspis erinacei. NCBI lineage: Eukaryota > Metazoa > Arthropoda > Insecta > Hymenoptera > Cynipidae > Acraspis > Acraspis erinacei. The sequence continues at coordinate 113,222,448 of JAWWLR010000034.1, forward strand.
ACAGATGCTGGCAGTGATGATGCTTTAGCAATTCTTTTAGCATTAAAATATGAAGCAGCTAATAAAGGGAGTATTGAAATAATTGCAATCACTTGTACTTATGGTAACACGAAAGAAGAAAATGTAGAAAAAAATGTCCTTAAAACGTTAACCATTGCAAAGAGGAATGGTGTAAGTATAAGATTTTCTTTTAAAAACATCAATAATCTATTATAATAAGTTTTGTATAAAATTGAATAAATTATTAAAAGTTGTTTTCAGATCCCAGTATACAGGGGAGCAAAGAAACCTTTGTTGCGAAATTTTAACGGTTTGAAGATTTTTGGAAAGGATGGATTAGGAGACTTTAAATTTACAGAAAAAATCACTGGCAAAATTGATAAATCTAAACATGCATATTTGGCATTAATAGATTTAGTCAAATTACATTCAGGTAGGTTTTTCAATACCTGTTAGAACCAAAATTTTATACTTTTTTGTTATTGATTTGGTTTTTTTTTTTTTTTTTTTTTGAAGAAAAAAAATCCGTTTTTTCCCTTAAATTTTGAGGAATCATTGGCCATTTTTCTTGCCATTTTGTAGATTTTATGATTTTTCTTTTCCAGCTTGTCAGGATTTTTTCCTCTTTTAAAGCTGATGATAAAAACGAAAGAAAACATGGTAAAGCTATTTCGTTTTTCAAAAATTAAAACACGAAATTTTTCCAAAATAGACACCTTATTTTTCGTGGAAAATTTCAGAATTAATAGATAGAGATATTTAGAGAACTTATCATAAATTTGAACACAGAAATTTATTTGCATTTCGGGAGAAGAAAAATTAATTTTTTTCTTACTATTCTCGCATTTATTGTATTTATTGCATAAAAGAAAATTGCAATTTTCAATAATATATTCTTCCTTTTTTCAAAAAATTTAAGTAACTTGGCCATTTTTAAGTATTTTAAAGTAATTTTAAATTTTTTATTGTGGATTTTGAATACAGCTTGCATTCATTATCTTATCGTATCATTATAAATAGCCTTAAGTTTTTTGTGAATGTTGATATGAAAATTGATAAAAAGCACGAATGGAGATAATTTTTTTTTAATTTTTACCAAAAGCAGGGGAAATAAAGAAACGACAATATAAAATTTAATGTTATAATAATAATGTTTATAATTTTGAAATCATTTAACCAATTATTTTGACAACAAATTTGGTATCTGTCTGAACACATTTTTTATATTTTTTCAGGGGAAATAAGCATAATTACACTTGGACCTCTAACAAATTTAGCCTTGGCGATAACAATCGATTCAACTTTTATGAATCACGTGGATGAATTATTTATCATGGGATCAAGTGTTTCTGGTTTTGGAAATGAAAGTCCGAATGTTGAATTTAATTTTGCTGCTGATCCAGAAAGTAATTTCATAGTGATGAATTCTATTAAAAAACCATGTATTCTATTGCCATGGGAAACTGTTTACAACTCTAACCTTGGAAGGGTAATTAAAATTTTAATTAAATAATTTAAAAAATGAAGACACATTCAGGAGAGTTAAAATTTGCATTTGATATCAGCGAAAGTAACTTTATTGTTAAATATCAATCAAAAGTTGTATTTGAAAATCGAAATCAAGCGGTATCGAGTAATTAAATTTTCAATATCAGGGTTGCTAGAAAATTTGAATTTCGAAGTTCCTTGGCTTTTCCTGAATTTTTCCCGATCATCCTAGAATTTTTCTTAAGGTATAAAAACAACCTTAAACCTAGAAGGTCAATAATATTAGTGGAAAAAGCAGTCGAGTTAAAAAAAAAGAAACTGGTGAGCCAAAAATTGAAGAACTACATTCTTAGTTGAAATAATTAATTTTAAACCAAGAAAAAGTAAATTTTATTAGAAGAGATAAATTCTTCATCAAAGTAATGATCAATGATTTAAAAAATTAATTCTCAACAAGCAGTGTAATAATTGATATTCCCATTAACAATATTTGTATTTTCAATCGAAAACGATTTCATTACACCGAAAAAGATGAGTTTTCAACTAAATAAATTAATTTTCATCTGATACAGATAAATTTTCTAGGAAAAATGAAAAAATCTCTATTTTCAGCCCAAAAACCATTTTAAACAAAAAAAATGAAAAAAGGATTGTTATATTTTTGACGAAAAAAATTAATTTGTAAGTAAAATGATGAATCTTAAAAAGCGAATTACTTTAAAATAAAATAGATGGATTTTCATGCAGATTTTGAATTTTTAAATTAATTTACTAAAGAAGATAAATGTTTATCCAAACATGGAAAGGATTGCAACTAAAATGATTAATTATAAAAAAATCAAATTTTAAGAATACTGTTCCAACTGCAAATAGGTATACATTTTAATTTCAAACCAAAAAAGAGATTTCAGTCGCTATTCACAAATAGCGAGCAAATCTTAATAATTTTTTTTTCAAACAGGTACGCATCTTGAGAAAAATTGCTTTTAATAGGTATAGCAAAAATTAACCGTTTGTAGTCAATTTTGGGTTTTAAAATTATGATTTAAATGTAAATAATTTAATAAAAATATAGATGAATAATTTTTTTCTTTTTTTTTTGTAAAATACCATCTTAAATGTTATTTAATAATGAAGGTACTTGTGCTCATGTCCAATATAAATTAAAATACTGTTGTCTGCGTCTCTCGTGATTGAATGAAATGTTACTTTATAGAAAAGTAATACATTTATGTGACAAAAATATTCCGCTTATTTGAAAGAATTTGAAGAAAATGAAAACACTGGTCTTATTTATATTAAATTTACCGGAATGTTCTCTTTATAATAAACAAACTTTGTCAAGCATACCCAATGTTCTCAAATCATATAAAATTCTACGTAAAATCTATTACAAAATGTTGGAAAATGGAATGAATTTTCTCAAAGAAAAGCTCATTAGTGCGGGCGTAGCGCGCAAAATATTCTATAATGAATAAAAATAAATATTTTGAAAATATTGATAAAAGACTAGTAGGCTGAAAAATAGGACACCACCTAAATAAACAAAACAAAAACAAAGATAAATGAGAATACTACAGTCCAGAGTTTCGGAACTCTTTCATCTCTCAGCTGGTTCTCTCCCTGTCTTGTCACGCCTGAGTGAACAATGCACATCCCCCCCGCAACTCCTGTGACCAATTCCGGCATCGTGGCTTTAATTCTCGAAAACACTAAATCCAGAATCAATCAATCCAGGTTCGACTGAACTATTCAACTACTCCTATGATCAGAATTAAACCTAAAATTATTATATTCTCAATTATACAATAAATAATATTTTTTTCTCAGGAATGGCGGGAAAATGTTTTTGGAAAATTAAATTCTTCTTCAGTTGACTTTTTAAATAAAGCAGAGGCTGTATTCTTCCATTTATCAACAAACTCAGTTTGGACAGCTGTTGATGCACTGGCTGTAGCTATAGCAATTTGGCCAGAAATGATAAAAAAATATGTAATTACAAATGTTACGCCCGTTTATGATGGAGCAGCAAGAGGTTCAGTTCTTGTAGATTATTGGAATTTAACTCAAAATCCACACAATGCACAAATAATTCAAGAATATGACTTGGAACTTTTTAAGACAAAGTTATTGCAATATTTTTCTGATCCTTGAAACAGTTTTTGAAGAATTCTTCAGATAGTGTTCTTGTAATTGTGGTATAAATGTATTTTACAACCATGATAATGGTATTATTTGATATTACCAAGATAATTGATTATTGAATAAATGTATCATGAGAAAAAAATTGGGGAGTATGATCCTAAGTCGGCACAGTAAGAGTTTTTCTCGAAAGCAGTCGGTAAACAGGAATTAATGGCGCTTTAATTATTTAATCAGATATCACTATTCTTTATCTACAATTTGATGTCCTTCGGAGCAGTGTCGTGCCGATTTTTTCTATTTCTTAAAATGGTGGTCCTAAGTCGGCACCGCCTGCTTCGGCGCCACCAATGCGCTTAAAAACGCTAGGGGATCACGCTTTGGATTCCTGAGTTTGAAATTTCCTCCCATTACTACAAGAAAATATTTTTAGCGAAAAGTCAATGAGAAAATACAGAAAATAAAAGGACACCTACCAGAGACAAGCACAATGCAGTCAAACCACAACGAAACTAAAAAAAAATAGCAGGAGACTATCTGCATGGAATTGAAACACGACAAAATAAAATAACACAATAATAACAAAAGCAACAAAAGAAAGGGTGCTGACTCATTGATACCTGTTTGGTGCCGACTCAGGACCGCTACGAATGTTTACACATTTTTTGCTATCAGGCACGCGAAACAAATCTGAATAAAAAAATCGACTTTAACATGAGAAAGAACACAAAAGACAGAAACAACGAACGTAATCAAGTTAACTTTTCGAAATATTTACACAACTGTAGCTGCTTTACAGCAATGGAAGCAAATAGAATTCCGTTTGCATGAAAAATGTATACGTTCATATTAACAAACATGTAATACAACAAAATGATTAAGCCGACACGCTGGCCATCTCTGAGAAACGAGAAAGTGTCGACTCATCTCAGTGCCGACTTAGGACCACTCTCCCATATGCTTGACTTTAGTAAACCAAGTTTAGAATATTTAAAGCCTTGCGGAAAATGAGAAATAATTTTGCTTTATTCCTTTGCGTAAAAAATATTCTTGAAACAATAATCAGGTTAATTTAAAAAAAAAGAAAATTCAATATAAATAACACCATTTTTTATGTACTTACAATTCTTTATGATTAGTGGATTATTTTTTTTATGAACAAAATATTACTCGCTGCATGTGGAATGTATCCGGCACCGTACTTTTAACATTTTTATATTATTTAAAAAACTATTGGTGATAAGCAATGTATTAAGATAGAATTAAATTCAAGTATATAAATTTGAATTAAATTTCCTCTATTCAAATCTATTTTTACTATTTCTCAATGAAAAATAATCAATTTTTTATATTTTCATTGGATAATTTTCATTTAAATAGTACATAGTATAAATAGCCCCTTTTCCAGCTCCCCCTAGGCCTACCGAAAAAATCTGGCTACTTTTTCAGAAACTTCAGTACACTTAGCAGCAACTTATGAACAAAAAAAAGATTAACTTTCAAGAAATGTCTAAACTTTTCAAAAAAGGATCTTGAAAATTTAAAAATATTTTTTTTATTTTGAAGAACTTATAAACAATTTTAGGAAAAATAAGAATCCTTTTAAAACATTCGTAGCTTAGAAAATAAAAAAAGGGTTTTAGGGCATTTTTAATATATCAAGTAAATAAAAACTTTTCTTATGATTCCTAAGAAAATTTTCAATGAAATTTCATTTTTTTAAATTAATTTTTGTAGCTTTCAAAAAAATTCTGAATATTCCTATAAAAGTTAAAGAAATTGGCATATTTTGCAGAAAATTTTTTTAACTTTACAAGAATTTTCTAAATTTTAGGTAGTCTTTCTGTCGGTTTGAAAGATTTTTGAAAATTAAATCTCGTTTAATCAGAATATTATATTTTTTGTTTAAAAATGTATTAAATTTTTCATTCAGAATTTATATTTTTTGGTTGAAAAAACCACTTACTAAGTTAAAAGGGGAACTACTTTGTTAATAGTTGAAAGTTCATCCCTATGGTTGTAAATGTAACTATTTCTTGAAGATTTATCTATTTTGATTTAGTAATCAATTTTGTTGTTAACATTTCTTTTTTCTTAGACAAATTCAATGTTTTTTTTAAGAAAATAAAATATTTATTTTTTGAAGAATAAACATTTTTTAGTTATATGAAATTTGTCTCTTTGGGTAAAAAATTTATGTTTATAGTGAAAACTACAACTGGCTAAAAAGTATTCTTTTTTGGATGATTGATGATGGACTTTTACTAAAAAAAATTAATTGTTTTATTCATGAATTATCTTTTTCGGTAAGAACATTTCTTTAATTAAGAATTTAACTATTTTCTTGCAAATTTTTTGTTAATTCATTTTTTCATATAAAAATGTAATTATTTCATGTTTGCTTAAAAATGTATTTTTTTCAGTTAAAAATTCAACTGTCACCTTTTAGGTTGAAAATGCCCTTAAGCATTCAAAATTTGAGTAAAAAATCATCTTTTTGATATAAAATTAATCTTTTTGATTAAAAAATAATTTCTTTGGTTAAAAATTAGTTTTTTTTATTGAAAATTATTTTTTTCAACTAAAAATTTACCTATTCCATCTTTTTAAACTTTTATCTCTTCTTAGACACATTTAATCTTTGTCATTAAAAATGTATCTGTTTCGTTAAAAATGATAAATATTTTATTAAAAATTCCTCTAATGTCTTGAAAGTTCATCTTTTTTTGGTAAAAAAGTACTATTTCGGTTTAAAAATTCAAACACTTGGTTAAAAGGTCATCTCTTTGGTTCGGAATTCACCAGTTTGAATAATTCGATGTTAATTGTATTTTGTCTACTGGTCCGAAATCAATTTTTGTTAACATTGATTTTTATTTCTGAATTGTAAAAAAATGCTCTGAAGCTCCGCTGGGATTCGAAACCAGAAAAAAAGATAAAAAAAGAAAATATATTAAGCTATGTATTATATATTATATATTAAATTGATTGTAGAATTTAAATGGAATAAAATTTTTATTAAATTTTCACTAAAAAATTGATAATATTTAATATTAAACAACATTTTTTCTATAATTAATAAAAGATCACATTATCCATGGTTGAAACCAGAATAATTTGATTAGATAGTTATTTATTTTGTATTGTATTTAATAAAATAATATTTATGTTGCTTCCTCACTGTAATAATTATAAACCAAACAGTTGCCTTTAAATGCAAATATTACGATTTTCAAACAAAATGGACGAATTTTTAACAAAATAGTTAAATTTTCATGGTATAACGATTTTTTTGAACCGATTGATCGCATTATCAACATAAAAAAAACAACTAAAATTTAAGTTTTTTTCGAAGAGAAACTTTTTTCTATTCATTTTTTTCATACCTTGTGTCGTTTGTCCAGAAATTTAATTTATTTATTTTTAATTTTGTTTTTTAAGAACAAAACAAAAACTACGTATTATATCAAAAAGTGGTTCATAAAAAATTTGCAGATCTTTTATAAGTGCATAATTTTCATCTTTTCATATTTGTTTTGTATCTTACATAGTTTGACCGTAAACTGGAATTTTTTTCTTTTCCTTATTTTTTGTGCGATCAAAATTTTAATCCTCTATTAAAAACGTGATTGCATTTTAATAAATGACGGCTTATTTTTTCCGGAAAAACATTCTCTGCAACTCGGCTGTTTCAAATTTTGAAAGTAAAATTTTTTATGACTGAAATCGTTAGAGCAATGTTTTTAAGGAAACATTTTTTAAACAAATAATTAGGACATTGAAGCTTTTTATTCATAAATATTATTATAAACAATAAATGCAAGAGCCTGCATGATTTTTTATTGATAAATTAAAAGCTCAGATGATTTTCTCTTAGAGATTGCAATTTTTTAACAACAATTCAAGGAGAGAATTTTTCTTTCGAATAGAAGATTACTTTTTGCTTTCAAGAGATCTAGCCTCGATATATACAATGTTTTTTGTTTTTTTAATTTTTCTGTGAAATTGATTCTGAGGAGAAACCGTGGAAATGTGTCAATTTTGTTTTAAAAAAATAATAAATAAAGCCCTAAATTGCATCTGTAACGATACGGCTGCCAAAAAATAAATTTGTGAACCACCCTAATTATTACACAGTGTAATTTTATACATATTGTTGAAAATTAATTGGATTTGATTAAGCATTAAGAGCTCACAAATCTTATCAGTCAACCTCGTCTATCTAGAATTTAAACGGAAAACATTATATTTGACAATAAAATGTTTATTTTCTTTGTTCAGTAAAATCGTTTGTAAACATAGATTGTACAAAAGACGGAAAAAAATTCTACAAGTATGTCGTTTAAATTATCAGTCTGTTCGTGAAAGCAGTTGAAAGTGCCCATTAAACGAACACAACTTAAAAAATTGATAAAAAGCTTCTAGTATGAAGAAATGTGTTTTCACAATGAAAATGAAGAAAATATGTTTCTCAATGAGCTGCATAATTATAACAATGCTTATCATAAGGTAAAAAATATTTATTCATCCTAAAAAGTGGAAAATGATGCGAATTATAATTTGAAATTTTTTTCTATTGAAAAGTGCGAGTGTGATTATGCAAAAATTTGGAAAGCCAAGAAAATTTATAATAGATACAGATGCTGGAAGTGATGATGCTTTAGCAATTCTTTTAGCATTAAAATATGAAGCTGCTAATGAAGGAAATATTGAAATAATTGCAATCACTTGCACTTATGGTAACACGGAAGAAGAAAATGTTGAAAAAAATGTTCTTAAAACTTTAACCATTGCAAAAAGAAATGATGTAAGTATAATATTTGCATGCGGAATCTTTAGGAATCTGATTTTGTGATATAATTTTTCAGGAACTTTGAATTTTTTGCAAATATAATCTTTCATTTTGCGGATTTTTTATAATTCGCATTTGTTTAAACAACTCGGAATATGTAAACATATATTATCACAATCGATTAATTAGAGAATTAAATAACTTTAAAAACATAATTAATAATGTATTGCATTTGTCTTTAAAGACCATGATTTAAATGATAAGAAGAACTATATTAAATTCAATTTAAAACATTATAAATTCTTAATTTCCAAGCTAAAAAAGTTTCATTTTAAACAAGGTAAATAAATTTTTAAGCAAAAAGTTGAATTTTTAACTAAAATGGTCAATTTTCAAACAAGAAGATTTGTTTTCAAATGAGAATATTAATTTTCTAATAAAAGATTTAAAAATCCAATTTTTAACTTAAATGAGTAATTGTCAACTTTTTTAATGGAATTTTAAACCAAAAAGATAATTTTTCAACTAAGGAGAATAATTTCTAAAAAAATAATTTGTTTTGTAATAAAATATAATGTTCAATCTTAAATAATAAATTTAAAAAATATATTTTCAACTACTAACTAAAATAATTTAATAATTTAATAATAATAATTTAACTACTAACTAAAATAATAAATCTTAAACTGGAATAATTAAATTTTCAACCAAAAAGATGCATTTTAAACCAAGAAGATTAATTTCTACCAAAAAAACACAAATTTTCAACCAACAATTAATATTGTACCAAAAGGAGAAATTTTCAACTCAAGGATTGAGGTCTACCGAGAAAGAAAGAAATTTTGAACAAAATACATGAATTTTAAACCCAAAAAATTAACTTTCCACTAAAATACAGAATCGTTAACTAGAATAATTAAATTGTTAAAAAAAAGAATTCTAATCACGAAGATTAATTTATACCCAAAAAAGAAATTTTTAACATAAAAGAAATTAAAATTGATTAATTAAATTTTTAGTTGAAGATTTAATTTTGTACCATATAGATGAACTTTTAACACAAAGACTGCTTTGTACAGAAAAGTTAAAAAACGATGTTTCAACCAATGAAATTATTTTTAACCAAAAAGATAAATGTTTAACAAAAAATTGAGTAGTTAAAGTTTTCGTTAAAAAATTAAATTTCATCTAAAATCATGAATCTTCATCTGCAACAATTGAATTTTTTAACAAGAAGATTCATTTGTACAAACAAAAATTCTACTAAAAAAATAGATTAGAAATTTATTTCTCGATTTTTTTGAACATTGCCCGGAAATTTGTTCAAATTGACACAAAAATAAATTAATATTTTTGTGCAGCTTTTGTTTGCAAATTGCATTTAATATATAAAATACTACTTAATACTGATAATTAGATGCTTCAATAATTTATTATTGTTTTTATCAATTTTTTCATAGAATAGAGTTAGAGAGTCACGGTTTAAAAAAAACGACTTTTTTCAATTTTCAATTATAGTGTGGTAACAGTTAATTATTCTTAACAATTTTTTTTGTTTAAACAATTTATTATTATTCTTTATAGTATTCTCTTGAAATACTGCTAGAAATTGTAGGTTTTCATGAAAATAACAAAGTGTTGAACAATTATGTTTTTTTGACTTGCATTAATTATTCCTTTACTCATTAACTGAAAGGTTGACAAAAAGTGTAAGAATTTAGAAAAACTGCAACTATATAGCATTAATATGAGAGAAAATAGTTTTTAACAGTAATTATTTATTTAAACAATTATGTTTGTTAAACTTCAATAATTATTACCAAACACTCAATGAAAAAAGCCTCAAAAAGTAAAATAGTTCAGACGAAACCGTAGCTTTCTATCATTATTTAAGAAGAATATTATTAAAAATAATAATAAATTATTTGAAAAATTAATTTCGATAACATTCAATAATAATTTACCTCCCTTTAATAAAACTTGGCCAAAAAGTAGAACATATTTGAAAAAACAGAAAATTGTCTAATATTATTGTAAGAGAATATTAATCGAAATAATAACTATTTGTTTAAGAAATTATATATGTGATAAATAATTAATTATTACAGTAATCTGACTAAAAATTGGACAAATAATGGAAAATTGTAAAAAAACCGCGACTTTCTCACTCTGTTCTAAGTGGAAATTACTAAAAACTATAATAAATTATTTAAAAAATGTATGTACAAAATCTAAAAACTGGTACAATGTAGTATTGTATTTACTAGAAACAATCTGAAATAATAAAACCGCAAACCCCATTTTTTGTTCTAAATCAAATTTACAAAAACCGCTAAATATAATTTTTTCCAAGCATAAAAATTGGAAATACTTTTTGCGGATTTAAAAAATTTTCCGGACGATATGCATGCAAATTTTGGAAAAATTGTTTCTGATAACCCCATTAGACATTCTGTAATTACAAGTCAAATCTGGATTTAGTGCTGGTTTTGAGATAGTCTGTGACCATAAATCCAGTCTCGGAATGTAAACAGTTAGGAACGTATGTGTGAACCTTTTCCGGTGGATTTTACTGCATTGTAGAAAATATTTTGAAAATTGCTTGATTCCCCCATTCGGAGATGGCAGCGTCCAAAAGCACATCACTTTTTTCAACAAAACACCTCGCGTAACACTTCAAGTTGAATGTACGCACTTCTGCGTATAGAGCATAATTTATGACGCTTACTCATAACCAGAGATATGAACGAACAAGTTATTTAGCAGGAAATCACTTACTTTTATAAAAAAAATTGATTGTCCACGAAAAACACAGTTTTCACCATTTTCACGTCAACACTTGATAATTTGAGTTCGGTACTCCCGATTCATGAAGTCGATCGAACCTCTCATTCTTCTATGTGAGCTAGACAGAGACGATGGGATCGCGTTTAAATTGTAGATCACACTTTTCATTTCGAAACGATCATACTCTCTCTATCTCTCGCTCTGTCTCTAATACTTCATCTTCTTCTTTGTTTTCTTTTTCTAATACTCCTGTTGGGTAGCTACGACAGCGCCACCATTTTGGAACTATTAAGAAGAAACCTGAATTTCAAATAAATATTAACAAGAAATCTTATATGTAGAAACTAATAAATTTTAAACAGTGATACAACATTTTTTATTAAAATTAATCAATATGCAATTCTCTCTTTCATTATCATTCCTCCAATAACTAAGGGATACTACTTCGCGATACATATTGGCGCGTCAGGTGGTGCTATTGTAAAGGTCAAAAAGAGGCTCACTCGATCACACAAAATAATCCAACCAGTCCAATAGGCTGCAGTTTGTTTCAAGCATCAGACATCACTGCTGGTCGAAGTGAGCTCGCCATCGTGCTTATACACTATGTGTGTGCTTCCCGCTTTGAGTGAACTACCGCTATGTTATGAACCCAGTTTTTGTCTTTCATACCCGCGGCGCGGCGTTAATTCTCGGAAACACTAAATCCAGAATCACTAAGTCCATATTTAGGATGGAGTTCCGAATAGCGTAAACCGCTGATTCTTTTGAGGCTCCGTATACTTATGTATTTTGATGCGCTGATTA
>JAWWLR010000034.1:113244521-113254597 GCA_035041075.1 Acraspis erinacei
TTTGTAGCTCGAATTCACTCAAACTTTGTCGTTTACCCATTGCTTCTATAGAGACACCTCTAGCAGAGGACAGGTTTTATTCCATCGTAGGATAAACTTTCGTCAAATAGCATGTAAATTTTAACAGCGGGAAATTTGATATGCAAGAAAATTTATCTTTAGTTTCTTCTGTGCCGTGGCACTCTGAAATGAAAATGTCGGAAATATTGAAAACGCCTTAAAGCGGCGCTGGCTGTACTTTTAGGCTTTTTTAATGATAAAAACGGAATTTTTCGATTTTTTTTGGCTTGATGATTAAGTGTTGAGGTTTGTAGACTGAAATTTTATCAAAATTTGTTGTGTGATGAACAGGAATAATGGAGTATTAGTTTGTTGTTTATGGATGCAATTCTGATTACATGAATTGCTTTGAGAAAGTGGAAGTTTATACCGTACTAAATAGCATGAAAATACTAAAAATCTGGAAAAGAGCTATTTTGAGGACATATTTTGAAATAATGGCATTTAATTTGTGCAAAGCATTTTGTTTGTTGAGGATATTCTTAAGGAGAATCTCAGGGTTGGGAAGGATGGATCTGTTATTGGAATGGTGCAAATTTTTTACTGGATTATTTTTTAACTTTTTCAATTAATATTAAGAAAACAATTTATGGCAGTGCTTATAATAAATTTTAAAAACAGTTTAAATTCAATATAGTTGTTCTCAAAGATCGCAATATTTTTTGTTCACTGAAAATAATTGAGAACTATGCAATTAAAAGATTTTTTTTACGCAAATTATTGGTAACATGAATTTTGAACAATACTAACAAACTAATAAATTAAAAATGTTAAAAAAATGAAAATAGTTTAAATTCCTTTCGATTCCTTTTAAAGATTGCTATCTTTTTATTCACTTTGAAAATAATTTACAACAAAGTGTTGCACTATAAAAAAAATGCATTTAAGCGAGATACATAGAGTAAAAATGTCATCTAGAATATGCATTTAAACTTTTTTTTAACGCAAATTATTAGTAAAATGAATTCTTAATTGATATTAATCAAATAATTGATTAAAGTTGTAAAAAAAATTTGATAACATGTTTAATTGATTACAATTCTTTTAAGGATCGCAATATTTTTTGTTCCATCTGAAAATAATTAATAGATAAGGTTTGCAATTGTTTCGCAATTGTTTTTAAAGAAATGGTTCACAAATACAGTTTTTTATTTTACAAATTTATCTATCATGATTCATTCTATAAATCCTATTCTTTAAAATAAAAAGTGTTCAAAATATTCTATATATTTTTAACAATATACATTTTTATAGCATACTCAATTTTTATGAATGTCTTATAATGAAAAAATTTTAATTACTTTCTCGCTTTAAAAGCAAATATACATTTTTATATTTTAGTTCAATTAAGATTGAATTTTAATTTTCAGTAATCATAATAAATTTTAATAAAAAGAAAATTTAATTGAAACTTACAATTTCCGCAGTTAACAATATTTACTTATGTCATTGATAAAAACTGAGTGTTCGTTTTGTAGAATTATTGTGTAATCATATTTAATCATAAAATAATGTTTTTTAAATTTCTTTAGTGCTTATTCATTTATTGGATATTTAATATGCCACAAAATATTATTTTGAGCTTAATATTTTAAAACTTGTCACCAAATAGTCCGAAATGTTGATCTTTTTTGTTATTTTATTAGTCAAGATTTCAAACTTTAAAAAAAAATTTAGTTTGGAGAACCTCTAAATCCTTTCAGAAAATGTATTTCATATTATGTTTAATTTTGTAAAAATGATGTAACTTTTTTAAATAGTAATGAGGCGCAATTTTCACTTTAGCAAAACTTTCGAGATCTACTTCCAACTATATATTTTGTAACAATACAATTGATTTTTTTTTCAAAATTTAAAGATTTGTGGCTGGAAATCATAGAAAATGCGATTTTTTGAGTATTTAATAAGGCGTCATTTTGAATTTTTCCAAATTTTAACTTTCATGCATCACAAAATATGTTTTTTTTTTAGAATAATGTAGCCTCTTAATGTAAACCTGAAGAGTTTTACCGAGAAACAAAAAAAAATAATGAGTTTAAAAAACAAAATTTGGGCGGCCATCTTTAATTTTTTGAAAATTTTGTATTTTAATTGTCATCAAATGCTTTCTAGTAAATTAATATGGCTTTTGTAAGAATTTGACGATTTTTTGTTATTAATTGTGGAAATTATAATTTTTGTTTTGTTTAAATTTAGTGATCCGCCATTTTGTAAATTTTGGAGAAAATTTTTTTTCGTTTTTGTACATTTTTTCAACATAATCTGAAGATCATGATTGTACAAAGCCAAAGGATTCTGATGATATATAACAAATTAACTGAATTTGAAGTTTTACGGTACTTAAATTTGGTGCAGATCATTTTTTTGGGGCATTCAAACAAAACCGGAGGATGAGAACAAGAAAAATCCAAAATTTAGAAATAAGTACCACCCTAATAACACACGAGCTATTAACTTGGTACATAGCTAAAGGGATGATACACTCAAACAAGCTTATCAAAGAACCAGGTTTAGGAGTTTAAGAAATTTAAATTAGATTAAAATCAAATTCAAAATCCTACTTAAAGTCCAATAATCAAGTCCAATAATCAAGTCCTTCCTTCTTCTTTTTTATTTACTTCGCCTATTTTTTTTATTATTATCAAATCGCAATAAAAAAACTTTTGTAAATAATATTCAGCGTAAGAAAATTTGAGCAGGTAAGAACAGCAATGCAACTGCGATGTCTTGATTCTCAGATATCAAAGGGAGAGCATCGTTCTTTCGTTGCTATTCCTGCCTGCTCAAATTTGTCTTACCTTGATAAGGGTATTGTATGAGTACCGAAACGTTGGTGAATATTATTTACAAATGTTTTTTCATTGTGATTTCTTAATAAAAAAAATAAAAAAGACGAAAGAAATAATAATAGAGAATGAAGAGGAACATTTTATGGTGGTTGTGCAAATTTGGTCGTTGGATTCTTAGTTTTATTTTCAGGATTTCTATACATCAACATGTTTAGGTGAGTCCAGAAAACTCCTGAAATCTGGAAATAAATGGTATCCTGGAATTAGCGTTTGATACACTTTTTGCTTTTTCTATGCTCCAAGGATACAGTGCAATATTCTACATTTAGATAATATCATTTATATGGAACTTAGAAGCCATGTCCATTTATAACAATATAAATGATAATAACCTAATAAATAAAGCATTAAAATTTAAATCGAAAGTAATTTAAGAATCGTTATTTCCTGGGAAACGTCACTATAGCTATTCTAGACCTTTCATTTTGATATTGATAGACGAATCTATTTAATATTATTGGCTGCAGATCCAATGGTCAATTGTTCATGTATTTTAAATCTGCTGTGTGCAGTTTCTAAAAAATTGACAATTTGTATGTAAAGATTAAATGATTTGCGAATGAAGAATTTCAATTAATAGATTGAATGCTTTCACGATGATTCAGTTTGGTTATGTCTTTGGTAATGGTGTTCGTATGTATATTCTCTGCAATGCCAGTGATTGGCCCCACCACACCGTGGGGACTGGTCGAACCTGATAGGCCAATTAAGTCTTTTTTCTTAAATCCGGACGACGGAAAGCCAAATCGGAATGATGTTGTATCCATTGTCCGTATTGATTTTATTAGGTTGTTTTAAGATTTCGATTGCTTCTCTTTTTTTTCTTGGAAAGATATTGTGTGTTTATGCGATGCCGGTTGTTTTGCCAAATTAAATTTCATGTCCGGTTTTGACATAATGCTTAGCTGGTGCTGATTGTTTGAAACGTTTTAGCCTGACTTTAATCTCATGTTCCTTTATATATTGGCTCACCGCTCTCCCGTGTTCTCCAATACAGACTTTACCACAAGAACAAGGGATTTTATATACTCCCGAATTACTGAGAGTTGCGTTTTTGTATTTGGGGTTATTTAGTAATTGTCATATGTTTGCAGGTGGTTTAAATATGGTTTGGATATTGTATTGGTTTAGAATTCTTCCTATTTGTTCTGTGACACCTTGCATGTAGGGTAGGATGGTGTTCGCTTTTCTCTCTCTTTCTTTAGTAGATTGTGTTGACTTGTTTTTTTAGTGTACTTTCTGATTGCTTTATCAATTTGTTTGTTTGTGTAATCATGCTGTATTAGGATTTTTCAAACTTTTCGCAATTCCTTTTGTAAGCAACTTTTATCTGTTAAGGAGACAGATCTGTATACAAGGGAGTTGATGACCGATTGTTTTTGAGATAGGTGGTAGTGGTGGGAGGAGACATGTAGCTATCTGTTTGTTTAGCTGGGTTTTCTGTAAACTTCATGTCCTAATGTGTTATTAGATCTTTTGTAAACTAATAAGTCCAGGAAAGGCTATTTTCCGTTTTGCTCAATTTCCATGGTGAACTGGATATTAGAATGTAATCGATTGGTGAAATCGAAGAACTTATTTAGTTCATCTATTCCATGTCACCAGATGACAAAAGTGTTTTGAACAAAACAGAACAAAAATTCCGGTTTAAGCTTGGATTTATTGAAGATTTAAGTTTCTAGATGTTCCATAAAGGTGTTGGCTATTGCAGATGAGATTAGAGATCCAATTGCTGCTCCTGCAGTTTGTTCGTAGATTTGATTATTAAAAAAGAAGTAAGTATTATTGAGACAGTGTTCTATCAAAGGTGATAAGATGCATTAGTAAGTTAAAAAATATAATGAACGAAGATGTTATTTTTAAACTTAACAATGATGTTCATTACTGGTACACTTTTTGTGCCTAATCACAAATATTATTTCCATAAGATGCTATAGCATTGACCAGAGTAATTGAGAAGTGAACATGCGATTTTGAAATAAATTTCCAGTATAATGATCAATGTTACCAGTAATCCACAACATGGATTAAATTAAAAATATGATGTTCGAGTGAAACAATACAATGCACTACATAATACTGTGTATAGTTTTTCCAAATCGTTTTTCTATCCCTGATTCTCCTATTATCTAAAAATCATTGAAAAGAGATATAATTTACAATCAGCAATTCACACACTTGGCGTTGATCTCCTACCAGGAATGATTCATCTAGAAAAGAAAATCAAATGCTCTAACAATACAACCAATGATAATGAATATTAACATATCTGAAAATCTTGGATAAAATGAAAATTTAAAATGAAAACCCTAGAAATTTTGATAAAATGAATATCAAGGCGATGATTGTTTTAACAATTGCTTAATCAAGTTTGCGAAGGAAGGGTTTAATCCCTCAAGTGGAGGAGCTCGATGGCAATATATTCGGTATATTGTGCTCACGTCATGAAGTAAGGAACGGCTAGCGCCTTAATATCGCATGGAAGGATTAACCGCGAGACTCTCCTAAGAATAGGAGGATCACCTCAGGATTCTAATTAAACGGAAAACAGCTTCATTAAGTTCGTAACTACCTCAGGCCACACTTCTGCTGTACTAAACCTGATTTCCCCTCCTTGCCCTTCCCTTCCCAGCTAAAACAGCCCTCAGTCAGAGTTCACCCTATGTAAGTTTCGGTAATGTAACCACTTCAGAACATTCTCTTGGTAAGACTTCTCCAAGATACACACATGTTTCATATCTACAAATATGAGACTGGAAGAAGTAGTTTTCAATTTAAAAAAAGTGCAAATTACTGCCACGCAGAAAAAATTCTGCTAAGGTTACAGAATTGTCAATTAAAATAGGAACAACATAACTTTTCTGTTAGGATTACCTAATTTTCTGCAGTTACAAAATTTTGACTTATTTCATCAATTTACCAACAATTTCTATAACATTCACTAAACTTTTCGGTAAAATTAAAATCTTTCAATTGTAAAGTCTAATCAAAAAGTCTTTAAATGTTGCTGAAAATAATCGTACATTTATAAGATAACTGAACATTTTGTAAACTCTGCAGAAAATTCGATAATCATTACAGAAAATCTATTTGATTTTTTATTTTGCCCCCCCCCTGCACCGACCCACTGCAAGCTTGCCTCAAAAAGTAATCTTTAAATGATGATTAAATATTTTGTTATAAATTTTGATTTTGTGTCGCTTTTTGTAATAGATCATTTTTAATTTTTAAATAAAATATTTATTATATTTTTTACTAATTACCAATTGCTTGAACCATCTTCATTGAACGCAACAACTTTTGACTTAATAATCCATTTACTTTTA
Source organism: Acraspis erinacei (assembly GCA_035041075.1). Classification (NCBI taxonomy): domain Eukaryota; kingdom Metazoa; phylum Arthropoda; class Insecta; order Hymenoptera; family Cynipidae; genus Acraspis; species Acraspis erinacei. The sequence continues at coordinate 113,250,757 of JAWWLR010000034.1, forward strand.
GTTCTAAATGTAACTTTTGACTGGAATAAAGCAGAGGAATGTACTTTTTGTAAATTTGTCATTAAATTCGATAGAGTTCTGGGATATTCGGTATTTCTACAAATAACCTACAATTTTTTAAACAATTTCCGCTTCTATTAACACTTTTTTAACGAAATAAAAAAAATAACTCTCGTTTTAATTCTTTTGTTAATTGTTATTGTTGATTATTGTTATTAGCCCCTCTTATGTTCAGACTTTTAGTTGATTAGTTTATTTTCTTTTGAAGGTACCGCTAATTTTCAATAAATATGATAGAAGTATTATTTAAACGAATAAAAATGGTAACAGTTGATATTTTAACTGAGAAAAGGTTTTGACTTTTAATGAAAGCAACATACGAGAGCTAAAAAATATTATTTTTTAACAAAATAGTTCAATAGAAATCAATTTTTCAATTATTATTAAACAAATAATTGAATTTTTAATGAAGCAGATAAATCGAAAAAGTATCGAAGTATCGAAAAATTTTAACTTTTAACGAAACAGTGAAATTCGAAACTAAATAGTTACATTTTATAATATAATTACATTTAAACTAGAATTATAAATCTTCGACCAAAAAAATAATTTTTTAAGAAAATAGTTCAAACATTCAACAAACAGTTTAATTTTCCACCTGAAAATATGAATTTTTAAACAAACTGTAATAGAATATACTTTAACGAAAAAAGAATTTTTTGTAGTGTACGTGAATTTAACAAACATCAATTTTTCAACAAAATATTTGAATTCTAAACAAAACAAGATGAAATTCCAACAAAACAGTGGCATTGTTGACCAAAAAAATTAATTTTTCCCAAAAAGGACAAATTTTCCAAAATATGTATAAACTTTTTAAACAAATATTACGATTTTAAACCAAGCGGAATAATTTTCTACTGAAAAGGACACATTTTTAACAAAATACATTCATTTTTAAACAGATAGTTGAATATTAAACTAAAGATAATACATTTTTAATCAAAAATAAAATAGTTAATTTTTCAGTTCAAAAAATTAAATTTTTAACGAAAAAATGAATTTTCAACTACAACTAATGAATCTTTAACGCAAAAAAAACAGAATTTCGAATAAATTAGTTCAATTTCAACCAAATATTTTTTTTTCTACAAAAGTATTGAAGTTTGTATTCGGAAATATGAATCCTTAACGAAAAATTCTAAATTTCAAATTCAAAATGTGAATTTTTAACAAAAATAAATAAATTTTCTAGCAAAAACGAATACTTTTTCAGCAGACAGTTGCTGTTTCAAAAATAAAAGATGAAATTTCTGTATAGCGAGATGAATTTTTAAACCATAAATACGAATGTTCAATAAAATATTTCAATTTTTAATTTTAAAGAAACTCTTGATAAAAAAAGAACCAAAATTATTCAAATGGAGCTAAACATCGTTTCCAGCAGAAACCCTATTGTTTTGTGTACCATCCATTTTGGATCCAGTGTTTTCAACCTACTTATCATCCCCTACTTCCTACTTCTATGACCCCACTTTATATCCCCTTCCTTGCCTTTCATCCTTTACTTCCACTTACCTGCCCTACTCTACAAACTTCTTCTCTCCCACTTATCTTACACGTACTTCCCCTCCCTTTCCTACTGTCCCGTCATCTTAAAGCCACTCCTTAATTTCCTTCCCCTACTTTCGTTTCCCTACATCCATTCCCCTACACCTTGTCTCAAGTGTAATTGTATTGTATATTACATAATTTTAAATAACCTCACGCTTTTTGGTGCATGCGCACTTGAGAACGTCAGATTTTTCATATAAAAACTGTCCACTTAAAAACTGTCACATCTCATGTGTATTATCTTCCTCTCAGGAATGACAAAATGCAATGATTTTAGTTGCTTTATTACATTTTACCCAGAACAATATTATTTATTCTCTACAATAAAGTATAAAGTGCATCATTGGGTTTTCTTTTCTGTAAGAGAAGTTTCTTTTTGTTGCAGCGTCCTTTTGAGCCATTGCCCCCTCCCCCGCGTACTTCCATACCCCTCCAACCATTTTTTCTAATTTTCCTACATCTTCCCCCTAACTTCTGCTCACCTCTTCTCACTTGCCTTTCCACGTTCCCCCTTTCCTCCTAATTTTCCATCTCAGTTCCACTACTTCCACTTCTCTACTGCTTCACCCATACTTCCCATTCTCTACCTCCATTTACCTACCTTTTCTCCCCTACTTTCCTACCTTAACTACTACTTTATTCCCACTTTCCCATCCTCTGTGGCTTCTTCTATTTACCCTTCAATTGCTTTCCCTCTTATTCTACTTCCTCTCTCCTCCTACTTCCCATCTCATATTCCCAGTCCCACGCTTTTTCGAGCTCAATTTCCCTGCACATCCTGGCCACCTACCCAACATGTGCATGTCATATCATTTTAAATAGACCCGCGCTTTTCGGTGCATGCGCAGTTGAAAACATCTGCACTCGTAACTGGCCATGATTCGGATATCATCGAACTAAAAAAGAACCCTCGAAGGCAGTTCTATTCAGGATATTTATTACGACTTTCGCAAGTATCATTGTATTCCCTAAACATACACTTTGTTTTTTATTTAACGCTTTGAGGTTTTGACTTTAGCATTAGTTCTGGGATATTTTGGAACTCGGATTTGGATCCAGCGACCCAAAAAACATTGAATAAATATGGTCTGATCCCGAGACTGGTTATATGAGAACCATGGCGTGATGGGTTTTTTGGATCTCGTATTCGGATTCAGCGACCCCAAAAACATTGAATAAATACGGTAAGAGCCCGGGATTAGAAAAAAATTGTATGAGATTTTTTGAGGTTATTTCAGAACCCTGACGTTCTGGCGTTTTTTGGACCTCGGGTATGGATTCAGCGACCCCGAAGACATATAATAAACATGGTTTGATCCCCAGACTCAGAAAAAAGATTATGAGGTTTTCTTAGGTTATGTCAGAACCCTGTCGTACCGGGGGATTTTGGACCTCGGATTCCGATTCAGCGACCCCAAAAACATATAGTAAACATGGGCTAACCTCCAGATCAGGACAAAATTTTTTTGTGTGGCTGTGTTATTTTTGGTTTATTATAAATAATAACCTAAAGATACATACCGGCAACTTCCGTTTGTGTTGACGACAGCTGGCGTCCTCGACGGAGATTTACTGGTACTTCGTACCTAAAACTTTGTCCCACAAAAATGCAGTGAGGCTTGGGGGGCCTGATACTATTAATCTATTGTATTCTCAGTTCTAAAGGATGCCAACTTTTACCTCAGGCGCAACATTACTCACCGCTCATTTTTATATGTGCAAAAGAGAATTTACAGCGTCAATTAAATACTGAATTTTGGATAAATTTTTTTGTAGCCAAAAAGACTTGAATATTTAGATTTGAAAAATAGAAAAGAGATTTCAATTTTTTGCTGCTCAGTCTCTTAACAGTTTTTTTTTAAATGTTCATGTTGCATGTGTAAGGGTTGGAAAAGAGAATTAAGAAGGATGCAAGGGAAGATGTAGACGGGCGGCAGGACAAGTATAGAAGTCGTCGCGTCGTCGGCAGCCATGTTGAGGGGCCGGCGGTCTTTTATTTCGCAAACAATAGAAGGGCGCTTTGTTTCAGGCATTGTCAGGCGGACAGTAACGCGCGCACAAAAGTTATAATGAAACGCTATTTATTTAAATGTATAGGTGCTTGGTGCCACCCCCGCCGCACCTCGCAGGTCTCTCCTGAATCCCTCCCTATATATATACAAACCACTACCCATTCTTATTCCGTATTCTTTTATTCCGCTCCTGCATTTACGGAGCCATTCTTTTC
>JAWWLR010000034.1:113298528-113309465 GCA_035041075.1 Acraspis erinacei
TCCTTTTAACTTCCTTCCCATTCGTCTAATTTTCTTCCTCTAGTTTCATTCTCTTACTTACCTAGCGAGCACCTCACTTCCACAATCACCCACTCTTATAATTATTCCACTTTCTCATCCTCCACTTCCATCAAACCTAATTTATCTCCCTCTTCCAACCACCTCTACGTACCCTCTCTTATTTTAGCTCTCTTACTTCATTTCATTTTCCATACTTTACCCGTTTAAACCTTCTCTCCTCTCACTTCTTTCAGCCCAAACTATTCCGTCTCTACCCCATCTCTTTCGACTGCTATTTTGCCTCGGTTCTACCTGACCTATAACCTCCTTCCTTATAACCCTCTTCTACTTTTTCTATTCGTTTCTAATTTTCCTCCCCTTTCATACTTCCCCTCCCTATTCCGCTATCCTTCCCTTGATTCGTTTCTACTTTTAATTGATTTTGGACAAAAGTAAAGAAGTTTTATCTGCAGCGGACAGACTTTTTTTAAAAACATTTATGTTTTCGGCGTTAGAAGAATGCTGTATTTCAAATAATTTTTTCCTGAATTATTACTCTGTTTCCAACGACGCTTTTTGATACGGATCTGAATCGAAAAAATCATTTCGAATAATGAAAGAACACAAATATATTTACATTATAAGAAAGTTGAAGATGGTTGAGACAAAACGATATAAATTATTTATTTTCATTGTGGTAACAATGTTTCCATCAGCATACAATTGTGGAAATAAGAAAACATAACCTCAAAAAAGGTAGTTTTAATCAAATTAATTCTCCAGAAAAGAACCTGGTCTACTAAAAACTTGCAGGAGGATCATCGCAGATGAAGAAGAATCTCAGGATGACATTCTTGATTATAATTAATAATAATCAGATACATTCTCAGGTAGTAATTAGAGAGAGAATTAATATTAATAATTTTCCTTAAAAACATTATCTGTTATTTCCCATACTTTTCCAATTTGAATTCCTAATCTAGCAATTGTAATGAAACGAAAGATATTTAAAAGCCTCCTGGAAAGTCCTTGTTTGCTTTCAGAAATCCATCCTCCTCCATCTCCTTCTTTCTTGTTCTCTCAAGCTCCTCTCTTTCTTGGTTTCGTCGGGAAGTGCAGGGGATGAAAGGCGAACAACAGTGGTACAGACAATAGGTTTGGCTCGCAACTTTGTGTTGGTGGCGCTGCATTGTCGCGAGCATTGTTGCGGCATGGTATTCTGTTGCCGAGCTGTTTTGTGACCAATCGAGGTGAAGCTGTTAACGTATATGTGTGTGAATTGATGGGGTTGAGTGGAATATGTTTGTATAAGTTAGGGGTGTCGAAATGTGGGATGTTTTGTGTATATGTGCCTTATGTGTATGTGCGCTTCGTGTTTATGTGTGTGATCGGTATCGGTCGAGCACGATCGTTAAGCACCTTCGCGATATTCGGTTGATGATCTTCCGATGAAATGCGCCTGCCTACCATGAAAACAACTTGACGCCGAAGCCTGTCCTTCCTCTGACTCTATGAATGGCCTGTCTATCCCAGACTTCTCAAAGGCTTGACTCTACCCATTCTCGTAACACTAATTGGATCGATAACTTGTAATCGACAGTACTTTCTTATCCACAAGTGTAGTGGCCCCGGTGAATTTTTGAAACACAAATGCGAACAGTCGATATGTTTTGACCGATAATGGCAGCATCTCGTGACAAAAGGATCATCAAAAAGTTTGATCAATCTGTTGAACCCAACGAAATCAACCCTTGAAGTTTCAAAAATGGTTTAAAACACTAATTTGAAAAGTTGAAATGTCTGAACCCTGAAGAGGTACACTAGTGCGAATTAAAACCAGAACAAATTTTAAAAGACTTATATTTTTTCAAGAACTATTTTCAAGGTCTCTCCCCTGTGCGCTAAATAAGTCAATAACCTCGTAAATACACCTGGTGTAAAGAGATATTCATTCACCTGCAAACAGCTAAGTAAGTCACATTAAAAGTTTTAAGTGGTGCGAATTCGCACCAGTATACCGTTAACGTAGGCTGGTTAAAAGTGTCCCATTTGAGGGTTAATTTATAACGGGAACTAAAGTTTAAAAAATTCTTGAAAAACAGGCTAATTTGATAAGTCAAAATGTTTTGATTAATAATGTCACAGTTTAATGACGGAAGTATGCAAAAAAAAGTTTGAGCCCGCTAACGCGATATTTATAAAGTCCCCTATGATCCGCTTTATTCAGCATCAGTTCCTAAAGCGTCTAGTTTTCCAAAACAAACAAATTTTGGGTCATCAGTCATCGAAAGGTCGACTGCTGAAATGGCTCCTGCCCGTGCAACGTTTCTGGCATCTTTATGTAGTGTGCCGATGACGTCAGAAAATGATGTTGTGGAATTGCGAGAAAAAAATTTGCGTAAACAACTTCAAGGTGATTTATTATCTCAATTAAGCATTTCACGTTAACACTTTATTTCTTTTATCTTTCTTTTCTTATAACTCATATAGATCTAGAAGGTTCTAGACTGCAAAATAATATCTTCGAATAGCTATTTGCACACTAAACAAGTTTTTCAAAATTAAATGTATTATCTCTAAGGAAGCACTAAACCATCCTTCTTTTTCTCATAAAAACACGTTGCAGGGGAAAATGCATGGACAAAATCAAAATATAACCTTGAAAATGTTTACGCAAAATGATTATTCGAGATAATAAATAACCTTGAGGATGTTTACGCAAATTTGTTTCTCAAAATTGTTCTATATCATTATGTGGCATCATCGGGACCTTTCGATGACATTAAATATTCAAAACTAAACAAAAAAAAACTCAACTTTGATGGTTACAATTTTAATTTCTCTATTTGAACAAATTTAATTTATATGTCAAATTGTTGAATTTTGATGTATAAATAACAATTCAGAATCTATTATTCTTAGAATAAAATCGATTAAGTTGAAGAGATATTTACAAGATTTAAAAAAAATTTAATTACTTTAAAATTTCAAATTATTTAAACTAAGTGTCTACGTGCACCGAAAAAATCCGAACATTTGTACCCAAATTTCGATGCAAATAGCCCAAGGCCCAATTTAAAACAAAATATAGATTTTGGCAGATTTCGAACGAAAAACTTAGAAGCTTTTTAAGAATTTTGACAGGCTTCAGAAGAATAAAAACTATTACAAAGGAAAACTGAAAATGATTTTTCATTTTAATGAACTAATTTTCGCAGAATATTTGAAAACATTTATGAAGATTAACAAAATTATCAAAAATGAATGTGGAAGATTTTAAGAAAATTTATTTAATTTGCCAGAATTAGAAAAACATTAATTTGGAAAATTTTTAAACAACATGTAGATGTTTCAAGATTTAAAAATAAAATTTCAAAACATTTTAAGGATTTTTAAACCGGGAATCTTCAAATTTTAACAAATGCCGAGCTAGTACTGGAAATTTTCGAAAAGGAGAATAATTCTGAATTGGAACAGAAACTTTTTCCAAAGATTCTGTGTTCAAACTGGTGTTTATCTAAAAGAATCATAATTTATCTTGGAACAGGGAATTTTATAATTTAAATAAATTCCGATCTGGAACAGGGATTTTGTTGAAAGAATTAATTCTAATTCGAAGTTGAAACGGGATATCTCCGAAAATAAATTAAAATGATGAATTGGAACAGGGAATTTTACATAAAAATTCGAATTCTTAATTGAAACGAAGAATTTTCGAAAAGAATTAAATTTCTAGATTTGAACTGAGAATTTTCTATTTTTAACCAATTCTTAGCTGGATTTGTAATTTATCCAGGAGAATAACAATTTTTAATGAAAAATTGAATTTTTCAAACAAAATTTTTATTTTGTGTTAAAACCAGGTATTTTCGAAAAAATTAAATTATGAATTGGAACAGGGAATTTCACAAAAAAAAATTAATTCTTACAAAGAGTTGCAACGGAGAATTTTCGAAAATAATAAAAATTCTGGATTTGAACATGGAATTTTTTCTAAAATAATGAAAATTTCCGACTTAAACGGGGAATTTTCAATTTTTAACCAATTTTGAGCTGCAGCTAGAATTGAAAATTTCTTAAAATGGTATAATTTTGAACATTTTTAATTTCATTGATTGTTTCTTAAATTTATAAATTTTAAAATGATAACATGGATTTATGTTTTTGGAACTGAATTTTTTTTGTTAAAAATTCATATATTTAATTTAAAAATCGTCTTCTTTGCTTAAAATTCAAGTATTGCAATTAACCATTGATCATTTTAATAATTAATTCATCTTTTTGGTTAAAAATAAAACTATTTGCTTAAAGTTTAAATTAAATTTGTTTACAAAATAAATATTTTTTTTGTTTAATAATAATTTTATTAACTGAAAATTGGAATATTCCATTTTTGGTTGAAAAATGATATTTTTTAGTTCAAAATTCAACTATTTGTTTGAAAAATGATTTTTTTCAGTTGAAAATTCAACTATTTGTTTGAAAATTCATGTATCTTTTTCCAAGTCCAAATTTCTACATGAAAAGTTAGCAATATGAAGCGGTTCAAGTTAATTTTTAATATAGTACTCATATTATTTTTTGTCCAACAATCTTGAAAGCAGGCGTAATGTGGCCGCTTACAGCCCATGCGAGATTTGCACATGCGCTCTCCGCCGCCGGGCCGACATGAAACTTTACGCCCGCTACATGAAACTTTACGCCCGCTATATGAAACTTTACACCCGTTATATACAACTTTACGCCTGCTACATGGAAGTTTACGCCGAATAGAAAAAATTATATTTATCTTTAGAAAAAAGGATTTTCCAGTCAATAAAAAAAAATGTCAACAAAATTATTTAAATCTAAACAGATGAATTTTTTACAAAATAGTTGATTTTTCAACCCTAAAATATAAATTTTTTACTTAAAAAACTCATTTTTAAGCAAAAAAAGGAAAAGTTAATAAAACGGTTGAGTTTTCAGAGAAAGAATATAGATATTCTGAAAAAAGTACTTTTAAACTAAAAAGATAAATTTCCAACCAAGAAGCTTAATTTTCTGCCAAAAAGATGAATTTTCAACATAATGCGTGATTTTTTAAAGAAATTGTTCAATTTTCGACTAAAAAGATGAATTTTCTAACAAACTTTTGAGTTTTTAACCAAAAAATATAAATTTTCACCAAAAAGGTCAGCTTCAACGAAAAATATGAATTTTCAACTGAGAAGCTTAATTTTCTATCAAGAGGACTAACTTTCAAGGTCACAAATTAATTTTTAACCCAAATGTGCCAAAAAGACTAATTTTCTACCACATATTTCTGGCTCGCAAACTATTTTCGCGGTAAATTAAATTTAAAAATTCCAACTTTAAAGCTTAAAAGTTTTCCAATGGAAGTAATAAAAACTGAGCTTAAAATCATTTTAAGCCATTTTAAGCTAGAAATATTAAATTTGGAACGATTTAATTTTTATTATACGCTGAACACAAATTAAAAATCCTCAAAAGGCTTTAACATTTTATTTCGAAATCTTGAATTATCTCCATCTTGTTTTACATTTATTCAAATTTTAAATTATTTTTTAATTCAAACTAATTTTTCTTAAACCTTGCAGAATTAAAAATAATTCCTTAAAACCCTCCAGATTCATTTTTGACCATTTTGAAAATAACACTTTAAATTTTTTCAAATAGAACAATTAAAATTGTAACGTTCAAAATTTAATTTTTTTTAGTTTTTAATACGTGATTTATACTTACTGATTTGACAATGAACAAACCAATATTTTTAAGTATTGTTATATTTCTTAATGAACAAATTTCGCATTTTCGATTTTTAAATGTTAAATTAAAACAATATTTTAAATTTAATAAAAGCCTTCAATTATGAATATATTATTTGGAAGTTATTTTAAAATTAAAAATAGTTTATAAAGTTATTAAACTAAAAAGGATTTTTAAGCAAAATTGTCATTTTCAAACGGTATGAATTAAAAACATTTTTTAAGTATTTAAAACTGCATGTTAAAATTTTCTAAATGAAAAATGTACGCTTGAAAATTAAAATCCAAAACGGAAAATTTGTAAGTGAAAGATTTCCGAATTACGCATTGTGAACCGAATTATACCATAATTGAGAAAGACAAAACTTCATCTAATTTAAAAAAAATGCTGAAATCAAACTTGAAGATATTTTTTTCTAGAGATTTATAAAATTTCCGGCAAAAACTAAATTAACTGTCATTTGCCGGGTTTTCCCAGTCATTTTCAACAAAATAAAAGATTTTTCGACCAAGAAGCTTAATTTTTTACCAAAAAGACGAATTTTTAAGGGCATACATGAATTTTTAACCCAAATTTTGAATTTTTAACCAGAAAGATGAATTTTCAATCAAAAATATATCAGCTGATAATTCAACCAAAAAAGATTTTAAATTAAATCAAAAAAGAAAAGTGTTCAGCCCAATTCTTGAATTTTCAAGTCAAAAAGAAGAATTTTTAATGTGACAGGTAATTTTTAATTAAACAGGATAATTTGTTAGGAAAATTGTTGAAAGTTCAACAAAATAATTAAATTTTTAACAAAAAAGATGGATTCTCAACGCAAAATATAGTAATTTTTTCAACCAAAAATAATGTACCTTCGCATTTAAGTCAAAAAACGAGAAAAAGAGGAATAGGGGAAAGACTGTGAAGCCTACGATAAATAAATAAGAATTTGTATGATAAGCAGAACCGAACGAGCGGTTGAGCAGTAGCCAGAAGTGGGGATGCTGCGCAGAAAACGCGGCGAAAGAGAGATTGGACGAACGCTCGAGTAGTAGCCAGGAGTAGGGTTTTCTGCGCATCATCCCTACTCCTGTCAACTGCTCGAGCGCTCGTTCGGTTCTGCTCTCCGAGCCTTCAATTATAGTCTGAAGAATAATAATTTAAATAAACATTATATAAAAACGGAATAAATTCTTTTAGTGGAGATGGCGAGTATTCGCTGACGGTGTCGCGGATATGACCACTCAATGGTGGGAATTGCGACTGCAGTATCAAGGAATTGCACCCCCATTGCCAAGAACAGAAAGAGATTTCGATCCAGCATCAAAATATCATGTGCCTGCGGATATTCCTTATGCAAAGTAAGCAATAGTGTCCGAAAAAACAGCAATGTTTTTTTTTAGATCAAGAACCCTCTAAACTTGTTTCATTTCGTGAAAAAATAAATATGTACTTTTTTCTTCTAATTTTTAATTTCCAGCAATTTTTTACTAGTTATTGCTAGTAGAATTAGACAGGGTCTTAAAATTTTCAAATTTATTAATTCATTTAAAACAAAAAAATGTCTTTTCTACTTTAAAAGATGACTTTTTAACAAAATACTTGAATTTTCAAACTAAAAAGTTAAATTCCTAACAACAAAGTATCACAGTTCATATTTTGATGAAACAAGATGATATTTATACAAAAACAAATCTTAAAACCAAGAAGACGAATTTTCAACAAATAAAGATTGTTCACTCAATAAGGAAATAAAACTTTATTGAAGTTGTTGAAACGTCAAGCCAAAATACGAATTTTATCTCCAAAAACTAAATTTTTATAGTAAAATATGACTTTTTGCAAAAAATTAATTTTCCTCGAAACTGATAGATTTTTATCAAACACAAACATGATATTTTAAACCAAGAAAATTATTTCTTTACTAAAAAAAGGAGAATTTTCAACCAAAGAATATCAATCTTAAAAAAAGGAAGTTAGGATTTCAGTTGAAAAATTAATTTTAATCAAAAAAAAGCTAAAGAATAATTTTTTACCAAAAAGTTGCATTTTCATTTAAAAAAATACATATACTAAAACAGATGAATTTTCAAATCAAAAAGATAAATTTTGAAGAAAAAATATTCAGTTATCTATTAAAAAAAATATCAGTTGACTTTTCACGATGAAAATATGAATTTTTAATCAAGAAATAAGTTTCTTCGAAAAAAATTGAATGTTCAAAGCAAAAAGGAGCATTTTTAACCAAAAAGAATGACTTTTTAAAGAAATTGTTGAATTATCTACATAATATTTGCATTTTTATTCAAAAAAGATTAAATTTCTCTTGAAGAAGATGATTTTTTTTTAATTGTTTAATAGTTGCATTTTCTTCCAAAAAATACTTCAGGTGAATTTTGAAGATCAAAATATGAATTTTTTAACAAAAAATAAGTTTATACCAAAAAAAATGGAATTTGGAATCCAAAAAGACGAATTTTTTCAACCAAAAATTATGAACATTTAATAAAATAGTTGACTTCTCGACCAAATAGTTGCATTTTCAATTTTATCGAAGAAAAATGAAATTTGTACTAAAACAGATGACTTTTGGATAAAAAAAGTATAATTTTTTAACAAGATAGTTTAATATTGAACAAAAAATTGGCATTTTTAATGCAAGAAACATAAAATTTCTCTTAAAACGGATGAGTTTTTACTTTAAAAAAGGAACAGATTTTTAACAAAAAAGTTGAATTTTCATCCAGAAAAGATTTCAGTTCTCTTTTCAATACCAAGATAATCAATTTAAACAAAAAGTAAATATTTAGTTAAATTTTCAACAAGCAGAAGAATTTTCAACTAAAAAGTACGACTTTTCAACAATATTGTTGAATTTTCAATCAAACAGTTGCATTTTTATCCAAGGAAGATGTAATTCCTGCTAAAACAGGGGAATTTTAAAATCAAAAAGACAAACTTTTAAAAAAGAGTTTAAATTTCAGCCGAAAATTTACACTTTTATTCAAGAAAGATGAAATTTCTTTTAAAAGAGATGAATTATAAAAAAAAACCCTAAGTAAAATACTTAGTTAAATTTCCATACAAATAAGATTCCAGTTCACTTTCCCACACCAAAATAAGAATTGTAAACAAAAAAGACATGTTCTGGGAAATACTTTAACTTTCAACAAAACATTTGCATTTTTCCAAGAAAGATGCAATATTTATACTGAAAAATGAACGTTTAAATCAAAAAGACAATTAAGTATATGAATCTAGGACGCCACCCCCTTCCATAACAAATTGCTCCCCTCCCACCTTTATCTATTACATAATTTAAGGGTATTCGATTAAAGACTTTTAAAATGGCCGACTTCGTTAAAAATTGGTCCAACAAGGGGGAGGCCTAAGGGCCTTTTCTTTCCACGCCCCACGGGGGTGAAGGTCCGTGTTAAAAAGTGGAAATAAATCTAGGCAATATGGCCGCTTGTGGAGCGACCATGCGCTGTTGTGACACCTGGCAGAACTAAATTTCGAATCCCTCCCGTCCACTATCCCCCTTGGTAACCAATTTTCATTCTTAAATTGCATAACCTACAAATGGAATTAAAATTGTACATTTAGAACGTGATCAGGTTCCAGAACCATGAAAATATCTTCACGAAGTTGCACTCAGTAAATATACTTAATATGGCGTGAAATTCATGATCACTCGATGCACAATTCACTTTCATTATTGATGTAGACTTTTCGATGAGAAGGAACGTATTTTCACGATGTCCACGACACTAACTTCTGCTACCGAGTATTTACAGTGCTGAAAATCTAGAAATATCAACATTCACTGCAAATTTAAACTTAACGAATAAAATGTCACTAGAAAGGACCCTAGAAACTTCTGGCATGGAAGTCAAGGTTTGTTACCGGAAGTTCCTATGCCAGTTTCACCCCCGTGCCACGCCCTATCCGTCGCGTATACTGACACTAATCTCTTTGTATCCCTGACTCTATCCTTTTACTCACAATTGTCTATCTTTCTCTATCACTGACTCTATCCCATGGGCCTAACTTTTCTATCTTTGTTGTTCACAAAAGCCTGTCTTTTTCTATCCCAGATATATGTAGTATTCTTATCCGTTTCGAAAATAGTGATATATTTGGAATTTCAAACTCCCACAAAATAGTATTAAATCAGCAAGGGTTTATATAATTAACAACAAAATTCCATAGCTTTACGAGGTACTAGTCGAAGTTCGAACTCTGCAAAGCCATCTGCTGACCCTCCAGTTATAGACGGTGCAAATTATTTCACTTGTGTATGACTTTTAAAGGCAGACACCTACTGGACCCCGCCGGTACTAAGTCAGGGATGTACATCAAGTAGCGCGCGCATCGCTAAAGATAGATGTGGATAAGCGGAGGATTCGGTTGGATAGAACAAATAGGATTCAAGAAGATAGAGCTATCTCATATTTGAAAAAAGATCGAAATGGATTCACTTGGATAGGAAAATAGAGATTAAAAAAGATAGACGAAATCTTAGATTGCCTAACGGATAGAAAAGAAGAGAGGTGGGTAAGCGGGGGATTTATTTAGATAGAAAGACTGGGTTCAAGAAGATAAGACTATCTTAGATTTTAGAAAAGATATAAAAAGATTCAATGAGATGAAAAGGTAGGAATTGAAAAGCTGTGGATTCATTTAGATAGAAAGACTGAGATTCAACAAGATATGGCTATCTTATATTTCATAAAAGATTGAAATGGATTCTTTTGGATAGAAAAATAGGGATTAAAAAAGATAGACGAAATTTGTTATTGCACAACGGATAGAAAAGGCTAGAGGTAAATAAGTGGAGGATTGATTTAGATAGAAGTACTGGGATGCAAGAAGATAGGGCTTTCTTATATTTAAGAAAAGATAGAAATGGATTCACTTGGCAAGGAAAACGGGGATTAAAAAAGATAGACGAAAATTAAGATTGTCCAACCGATAGAAAAGGATAGAGGTGGACAAGCTGTGGATTCATTTAGATAGAAATACTGAGATTCACGAAGATAGGGCTATCTTATATTTCTGAAAAGATAGAAATTGATTGACTTAGCTAGGAAAATAGGGATTAAAAAAGTCAGACGAAATCTTAGATTGCGTAACGGATAGAAAAGAATAGAGGTGGGTATGCGGGGGATTTCTTTAGATAG
>JAWWLR010000034.1:113361371-113376904 GCA_035041075.1 Acraspis erinacei
ATTTTGAAAATTTACAATGAAAAATTATGCAAGTTTTAATTTTGAAAATAAACAATTATGCAATTTTGATGATTTTATTTTTAAATTCTTCAAGTAGGAATATTTAGTATGAAAATTTCCTAACTTTTGATCTTCAAAATCATTCAAATTTAATAATTTTCATTTAAATATATTAAAAATTGTACATATTTCAATTGTAAATCTTCAAAATTGAACTAAAACAAAAAATTAAAATTAAACTGTTTTTATTTATGCCGATTAAAAATTAAAGAGTTTTTAATTGGAAATATTCAAATTAAAGAAACTTCTATTGGAAATCATTAAAATTAAACTAAATATTTTTAAGCGTTCAAAATTACGTAATTTTCAACTAAAAATAATCTAAATTAATTAATCTTCGAATTTTTACTCAAATTTGAGGAAAAAATATGAGTAAACTTTAACCGAAAACAGTTGGATCTACAACAAAATAATTTCATTTTTCAGAAGACAGTCGAATTTTCAACAAAAGAATGATTTCTCAACGAAAAATGTAAGATTTTATATTTTAAACAAACAAAAAACGAATTTTTAACAAAAAATTTGATTTCTCACAAATTCCTTTAATTTTCGAAAAAATAGTTAAATTTTACACTAAAAATGATAAATTTTGTGCTTAAATTATCAATTTTCCCACAAAAAAGACGAATTTTTAATAAATAAAGAATTTGCAGTCAATCAAGACATTTTTTTTATATATCTGAATAAGTATTTGAATTTACTCGGGATTTAAAATGGTGTAATTACAAATCCTTGAAACTAAAAAGTGTGAAACTATCAAGTCTTTTTATGCTGAACGGTCTTTTTTAATTATTCAATTTTACACGCTCGTAATTGAAAATTTTCATATCATTTTTTCCAATTAAACAATTTAAATAATTTAAAAACATTATTTTTACTTAATATATTTTTAACAATATAAATTTGTGTTACTTTAATAAGGTTATTAATTATAAAAAATACAAGCTCTCAATAATCATTTTTCATTTTGCAGCTTAAAATAAATAATCAAATCAAATTCAGGGTGAACGTTTTAATAAAAAAAAAAATTCCCGGTCATATCCCGGTTCGCAAAAATTTTCCATGGTCAATAAAATTCAAAAAATCTAACTCTATTCCAACCATTTTTTTCATTTAAATTAATGCAAAATAAACAACAAATTAAAGAATTCAAAGTGGATCTCTTGAATTTTAAACTTTTAAAATTGGAGTTGTAACTTTTTCAAGATAAAAATGTTGTATTACAAAATTCAGAATTTTTAATATTAATAAATTATAGAGTTAAAAATTTATATTAAGTTCCAAAAATGTAAGTCCACGTTAACATTTTCAATACACTAAATTAAAGAATTAATCAATGTACTTTAAAAATTTTCATAATTACATTATTAAATTATTATAGCCTAGACACATTAATAATCTACAAATTTAAAATTCTTTTAACGTCTGAGTTCTTAAATTAGAAGTTAAATTATTTTCATTTTAAATAGTTTAATCATCTTTGAAAAGCTTTAAAATTTTATATCAAAATCTTGAGAGATCTAGAAATCGTTTTAAATTCTTTTCGAAATTTTATCAGAACTTCTAAATAACTTTTAAAATTAATTGATTTTGTCCTACAACTTCTAAAAATCCGGCGAATTGAAAAAAATGGCTTAAAATTTGGATTTATAAATAACAATTGAACACTTGTTATTTGTGGAAAAAATTATAGTAATTTTAAGAGATATTGAGAAATTTTGAAAAGATTAAAAATTGATTTAGAACTTGAAATGATACCAAATAATTTAAACCAAGAGGGTTACCGAAAAAATTCAAGTATTCGTACCGAAATTTCCGTGAAAATACACACAACCTAATTTAAAACAAAATAGATTTTTGCAGATTTCAAACAAAAAATTTAGAAGCTTTTAAGAATTGCGGAAGGCTGAAAAAGAATAAAAAAATTTTTTTTCTATATTCATAGGAAAATTGAAAATGAATTTTCATTTTGAAAAATTATTTTAACAGAATCTTTAAAGAGATTTTAAGAGATTTCAAAAATTTTCAAAGAAGACCCTGGAAGATTTTAAGGATTTTTTTTAATATTCAGGATTTTATAAAATTGTATGAAACAATTCATTAATTTTAAAATATGTGTAGAAGCTCTGAAAAATATCTCACACTCTTCGTATTGAAATTTTAATCAAACAAATTCTTGCCTTGATACAGGAACAACAAAATATGTGAGTGATTGAGCAAAAATTTATTTTTTGACCGTTTTTTAAATAATGAGTTAAAGATTGTCCATTATAGATGAAAAATTTTTAATCATACATTTTAGTTGATCAAATGTAAATACAAATTAATTAATTATTTTTAAAATTTAATTGTATTTTGAAATTTTAAAATTGAATAATAATTCATTTGACAAGAGGATTCGAAATCAGTTCACAATTTTAGAATTTCCAGATTTTGACGTTAAAAACTAAACTGTTTCAATCGGAAAGTATTATTCCTTAAAAAAATGTAAATGCAAATTTGAAACTTTATAAATTACTTTCAAATTTAAAATAATTGCAAAATAATATACACATAATACAAGTTTTTTTGATTAAATATCAAATTATACTTCAGTCTATAATGCTCCATTTTTAAACAATTCAATTTGAAATTTTTTAATCAAGAAAAAGGGCAATTAATTAATATTTAGAAATATTATATATTTACAATTAATATTTAGGTTCGTAACACAAATTTTTTGTTTAGAAGAATACAAAAAATGCATGGGAAAATTACAAATTATTTTTTATTTTGAAAAATTCATTATAAGAAAATATTTAAAAAGATTTAGAAAGACTTTCAAAATCCTGACGATCAGCTTTTTAGTTATAAATTTTATTATTTGGTTTCCAAATGTTCAACTTCTTTCTTGGACTAAAATGCAGCTTTTTCTGAAAATTAAACTATTCTTTATAAAATTTTCCTTTTTGTTTAAAATTCGTATTTTTGTGTTAAAAAGTCAATTGAAATATTTTGGAAAAAAATTCAACTGTTTTTTTTTAAATTTGGACAAAAATGCAACTGCTTGGTTCAAAATTTAACAATCTTGTTAAAATTTCACGCTTTTTGGCTGAAGTTAGAATATTTAGCAAAAAATTAACTTACTTTTTACCATTCTTATTTTACTGTTGGAAATTAAACTTGAATCTTCTTTGGATAAAAATTTATCTATTTTCGTCAGTTTTATTTAATTCATCTGTTTTAGAAGAAATTTCATTTTTCTTGAATAAAAATGCAACTGTTCAGTTGAAAATTCAACAATCTTTTTGAAAAGTCATACTGTTTGGTTGAATGTTCTTCTGTTCTGTTGAAAATTTAAATATTTTATAGAAAATTTACTTTTTGTTTAGAACTGATATTTTCATATTGAAAAATGAACTGAAATCTTTCCAAGATGAAAGTTGAACTTTTTAGAAAATTTATTTTTGTTTTTTTATACAAAATTCATCGGTTTTAGTACAAGTTTCACCTTTCTTTGATAAAAATTCCACTATTTGGTAGAGAATTTAACTGTTTTGTTAAAAATACACATTCAACTATTTTTTTGAAAATTTGTCTTCTGGATTTAAAAATTCATCTGTTTTAGTAGATTTGGGATTGCTCTTTTTAGTTTAAAACTCATCTCTTTGCTTGAAGGTTTAACTATATTTTAGGAAATTAATCTTTCTTTAAATTAAAATTTCAACTAATTGGCTACAAGTTTTTTTATTTAACAGTTTATTGGAAAATCCTTTTTTTTGGTTTAAGATTAATTTTTTGACTAAAAATGTAACCTTTCAATTTTTTAAATAATGATTTTCCTAATTTAAAAAAATTGACATCGCAAAAGACGAATTTTTCTGACGGCAAATGCCTGAATAATGCATTTGTTTATTAAATTTGTTTATAATATTAACAATAATAGACTTAACAGAAATTTTTTTCATTAAAATATTGTTTCCATTTCAATTTCTTGCAATATAACTTAAAAAAACGTTAAATTATTGAGAATGATAGAAAACACATTTTCAACAAATAATAATTTGTTTATAAATTTTTTTTGTTTATTGTATCATGATGGAGTATCTTCATATAATGTAAATCTATGAAACATCGGCGATTACAACAATTTTCCTATTATTGACCTATTATTGAACCAAAAAATGTTGATTTTCGCCACTGCGTGGGGGGGGGGGGTAGAAATATTTTGTTATGATTTATTACAGGGGACGGGGAAGGTCTTAAAAAGAGCCTATAATCCGTTACGTAATTTAATTTCGGTCCCTTTTCGAAGAAAAGCCTTTCACTCACACTTCTAGGTCTTAAAACACCAATAGTTCCGAAAGAGGTTGAAAATTAGCTAGCTGGGATTGGTGCAGATGGGAAGGCCGGGAAGAAGTCAGACCCAGTCCCACAAGAGCAGAGGCATTATCGGCGCGGATACAATTTCCCAACACAATTTTCTTTTGACTCGCCTGTGCCCGCGAATCCATAGTGGTGGGTGGTAAATGGCAAGGGGGTAGTTCGAGGAGAAGAGGTGTGGTGAGGAGATAGGAGAGGAAGAGGAAGAGGGAGAAGCACAGCCCATATTCGTGCATTGTGGCACGTTCCATCGCGTTCTCAACTGAACTGAACTCGACTCAACAGTGGAGACACAATGGGTGGTATGAATAAGTATAACAGACAGACACCGGTACAGACAGACACAGGTAGCTCAAGCCGCAGTATGTGAATGAGGAACCCATTTGATAACACGCCTCCACAGCCACCCAGGTCCATTGTGTCGCTTTCTATTCAGCTGCTCTATGCCCTCTCCCACTACCATCACTACCATCACTACCATCACTACCACCTTCTCTTCTTGCTTCTTGCTTCCGCAGACTCTTCTCTCCATTCTTCTCATCTTCTCTCTTTGCCAAATATCTTCACTACAATCTTCTCCCTGGATTGTGCCTGCAGACGAGGATAACTTTAATGTGACCTTGATCCTGGAATCAGGTTTATTTTATGTAAATTCTTCACATGAAAAGTGGTAACCTCCATCTTGGTAGTAATGTGGTATAGTAGGAAAAGACTAGATTGTTTTTACTTCTCTTACTGTGGACTATTCTTCATTAATGTCAAAATTCTCCAAGTTCGTGGCGCCACCTCAGGGTTATATTATAAACTAGAATTTATATATTTTAAGTATCGGTAATCAGAGGCCGCTTTGCGTGTACAAACTAAAGTTTGTTTCCATTTCATCAATGGAGCCATAACACGCCTTGAGTTTGAGATTGTGATGACAGAGTATTAATTTTTCGAGTAATTCATTATTGTTTTTGTTTACTATTTTTTTCCATGCAGCGCTGCCACAGTGCTATATTATAAAGTGCAATTTATGTATTTCAAAATTACTTGTAAATATATTCCAATATTTCCTGGAATTAGTTTAAAAGGTGAACTGAAAAAATAAATTAAATTTAAAAAAAATGCAATTTATAGTTTAAAGTAAAATATAAAATAAGAATCATTAATATTTTTTTATGAAAATAATTCTTTGATGCTTTTGTATCTTGTAAACTGATTAATTAGTTATTATTTAAACACGAAATTCAAGTGACAGAAAGGAAAGTGAAAATTAAGAAAAAAAATTATTTAAATCATTCAATGAAAATAATTCATTTAATGCTTCTTATGTTATTGATTGGTTAATTATTATTAGCTGATTAATTTTGCTTATAATATTGAATTACATAAATATTGAAGTTAAATATTGTTTAACTGAAAAAATGGATTTATCATTTACTTTGAGGTTATGTTACTTGATATATGGTATGATTTGTATAATAAAATTGACTTTTTTTCTTAAAAAACCGAATATAAATTGTTTTCAATTAAGTCACATAAATTGATTAGGGACATTAAGTTTATGTAATTGAATATTGGCTATTATTTCTATAAGAAAACTAATTTTTTTCTTCAAAATATCTCCACTACTCCATTATATATTTAAAAATATATAAAGTGATCATTACTTGAATTTTTCAATAAAAATAATTTTTTAAAGCTTTAAATTATTTTAATTTTCAATGCAAATAATGATTTAAAGTTTTTTTTTGGGTTTAGAAGATTTAATATTGATTAATTAGTTATGTTGAAACTTAAATTTTCTGGAATTATTTTAAAAGAAATAAAATTATGTAGAAATTAAATTTCAAATTAAAAAAAAAAATAATTTGATTTTTTCAATATAAATAATTGCTTGAGGCTTCTTATGTTGTGAGCTATTTGACTAATTTTTAGCGGATTAATTTTAACCACAATAATTAATTAAATAAAGAATAAATTTTAGACGTTTTAAATTAAGTAACATAAAGTGATTATTTACTTTCAGATTATGTAATTCAATATTAGCTATTACTTTTACAATAAAAGTTTATTTTTTTATTAGAATACCTCTATTACAATTATATAATTTACCTGATAAATAAGTTTAATTTTTAAAAATTATTTTTAAAGGTTATTAATAAATTAAAGATATAGAAATGCTGTTTTAAATTTAAAGAAAATATAATTTAAACATTATTAGAATGATCTGATGAAAATGATTTTTAATGCTTTTTATGTTGTGAACTGATTAACTAACTATTAATTGATTCTATTAAAACTTATGATTTTTGGAATTAGTTGAAAATGTTTTTAATACATAAACAAAATATTCAGTAAAAATTATTTGAATTTTTCAGCGAAAATTATAGTTAAAAACTTCTCATATTGTTAAATAATTGATTAATTATTAGCTGAATAGTTTTTTCAAAATATTAAATTAAATAAAGATTAAAATGTAGTTTCTTAAAATTAGGTGTCATAAACTGACATAATTTGCATAATAAAAGTTTATTTCTATTAAAACATCACTATTTAAATTACACAATTTTTCAAATAATTCTTATGTTGTGAAATGGGTATCTGAATTCTATTTTTTAAGTTATACGTTAATGTATTTTAATTTTTTCTGAAATTAGCATAAAAGGTCGGCGTCAAAAGTGCGCAACCCTCACTTTGAGCGCTCACCACTCGTTAAAAAAAAAATCGCAGACAATACTAGCCGAATATTTTTTACCAGTCAGAGTTTCGCTAAATTAAAAAAAATAAAGTATACAATGAATCCATGTAACGCAGAATTTAATATTACTGTGAATAATATTAAAGAGCGACATATCAATCCAAGCTTTTATTTTTTTTAAATCATTTTAGATTTTAGTAAAGCTTGATATTGTTAAAAAATTAATCAGTTGGTAATTCATTAATCAGTTTACAACATAAAAATCAACGAACAATTATTTTCATTGATACATTAAGATAATTTATACTTTATATTTTTATAAGTATTAGAATTATTAATAACATTTTCAACTAATTTCAGAAAAGTTAAAATATATTTGTGAAAATTGAACTTAGATACTCATTCCACAACATCAATTTTATCTTTCTTTCGCAAAAATGCAACGTTTTGGGTCAAATATCAACTATTATAATTCTTGAAGAGTATTCACCTGTTTTGATTAAAAATTCCACTACTCGGTTAAAAGCTTTACTACTTTGTACAAAATTCATCATTTTACTTAAAAATTCCACCGTTTGGTTGTAAATGAACTTTTTTCTTGAAAATCCATCATATTGGTTGAAATATATATATATTTTTTTAAGGAATTGAACTGTTTTTAATTCACAATTAAAACATTTTTGGGTTGAAATATCAACTATTAGATTTTTGATAAGAATTCACCTTTTTTCGTAGAAAATAATTCTGTTTGATTTTAAAATTTAACCATTTGTTAGAAAATTGAAGTATTAGGTTAACCAATAAAAGGTAAATTCTGATAAAAAATATAATAGTTAATATTTCAACCAAAAAAGATTTTAATTACCGACTAAAAGCAGTTGAATTAATTTATAAATCCAAAATCAAATTTATAATTAAAGATATATTTTCAAACGAAAAAGTCGAATTTTCAATAAAATAGTTGAAATAAGAATTTTCGAAGAAATAGTCTAATTTGTGTATTAGTTTTAATGACGACGCATTCTAATTCAAATATATAATAGCAGCCTTTCCATAAAAAAATTAATTTTCAGGCCAAAAAGACGAGTTTTCTTTAAAAAAGTTATATTTTTAAGTTGAAAATATAAATTTTCAACATAAAAGTTAATTTACAACTAAACAGTTGATTTTTCCAGTTAATCGATATTATTAATCTTATTGATATTTATAATATTTAATATTAATCTATAATAATTAAGTTTAATGCATACTTCCTGATTTTCATTTAAAAATTAAATTTATGAGTTAATATTAAATTAATTACCTATACCTAAGTCTTTGGCAATCAGCAGAGGCATGAGACTGAAAAGTTCATCTGCAGTGATGAAGAGGAAGGAAAATAATTCATTTACAGATTTTTGCAAAATCATCTCCATTGGTGATTTTATGTTTTGAAAGTACACTATGGTGTTTCTCATTTCTATTAAATTATTTTTGTTTCCACTTCTGCTCATCGCAAGTGGCCCTCTTGTTTGACTTATATATACAGCAATGCAATTCCTTCACTTTATTATATAAATCTGATCTTATTGATCTATTTTTATGACATATTTCTTTTCCAAAATATGATAAAACAACTCTGTTAAATCCAAATCTATTCAAATCACTCATCTCCGTGTTAGTTTGATCACTGTGTTTTCAATTTCTCTTATAAATTCTGTTTTCATGTTCATGTAGGTTTTGCGCTTACAATAGTTTGACTTATGATGTTATTCATTAGATCTTGATCTACTGATTCTAACTGATGAGTTTGTTCCTGCTGAGATGAGGAAGAGTTGTTAATCATTTTGCTTATATTCTAGTAGGCTTCTTTATGCAGATTAGTTTGATGTTTTCGTGATTGTTTAGGTTTTGCATTGATGGTTCGATTTATGATGAGATTCATTAGATCTTAATCTGAAGCTTTTACGGATGATTCTGTTCTCATGGACATAATATAAGCATAAACAAATCTAATAATAAATTTTGATGAGTTCTTAATTAGTTTGCTTCTCTTCTAGTTAGCTACTTTATATTGATTGATATAAAGTTTTCATCTTCATGTAGGTTTTGCACTTACAATAGTTTGACTTATGATGGTATTCATTAGATCTTGATCTGCTGATTCTAATGGATGCTTGTGTTCATGCTGATATGAGGAGATTGAGAAAGGATATAGGAGAAGTTAATTCCGACCTAATAAAAGTAAAAGCAAATCTAATGGTATAATCTGAAGAGTGGTTAATCATTTTTCTTATGTTCTAGTTATCTTCTTTATGCAGACTAATATAAAGTTTTCGTGATTGTTTCGGTTTGCATTTATTGCTTGACTTATGATGATATTCATTAAATCTTAATCTTAAGTTTTTGCGGATGTCTTTTTATGGACATAATATAATCATAAACAAATCTAATGATACAATCTAATACCTTTCTAATCATTTTTCTTCTGTTCTAGTTAGCTTCCTTGTATGCATTGATATGGAGCTTCGTGTTTGTGTAGGTTTTGCATTTATGATTCACAATCGATATCGCGATGACCAGGTCTATTCGGTACAACAATAGTTCGATTTTCTAGATCTCGTGACATAAAGAGCGACACGTGAATCATGACGTGTGTCCTCTGCTCGTGTCGAACGCATCTACATGTGGATTTTGCTCTGACGATGAGTATAGACAACAATGAGCTGGAGACAAAGCCCACGTACAATGCTGATGTTGAACTCGACTGATTTCGACAATTTTTGGCCTTTTCAATGTGCATTGCGCTTTACTCGACGATGATTCCCGCATACATAATCATCGGAATAGGCATGGATCTCTACCATACTTAGCCAGTGATACTCAGTACAAAAGGGTTTGACCCTACCAAGAAGCAGGTGTTCATCATTCTCCTTTATTTGCAGCTTGGTCATGTAATTGATAACGTGATGAGTTGGAGAATCGTGGAACATGAATCTCAAAAAATCTGAGCTGTTTGATAATAATTATTGCTTTTGAGTTTTATGATGCATACCACTTTGAAGTCAGGTACAGATATTATTGAACACGATTTTCTTATCTTTGAAGAGTTTTTTATTTACAGTATCATTTATTTACAGTAAATATGTTGTTTTTCAAAGAGAAATAGGCAAGGAATGTAGCTTTAAGAACAACAATCAGCCGTTCATGAAATATCCTGGTTTACAAAGGGAATAACAGGACACGTATTTTGCAGTTTTCATAAAAAAATGTATATATTTTTGCCTATAAAAAACACAACACTTCTCTTTAAATCGTTGTAAGTTTTTACCTAAAAAGAGATTTGAGTTTCCTTCCCTGATGTTGAAGAGGTTTATTTTCCTCGTTCTGAATGGGATGAAAACTGTGAAGAATGTTACAAATTCACAAGAAACGATAAGATAAAAAAGAAATCAGATAAGTTTAATACCCGCCAAATATCTTGCTACGTTCGTAAGATAAATTACCAAATTCTATTTAGAAAAAAATGCTCGTTGCTACACAAATTATTTGGCCTGCATAAAATTGACCGAGTACCTTTTTATTTTTTCTAATATTTCAAGAAAGTTTCTGCTAATATGAGAACGTCATCCTATAATTTTTGGTTTAGAAAAATCATTTTGGAAGCCAGGAAAATTTTGTTTCCTGAAAATATAAGTTTATAATTTTATGGTAAACGATGCATGACATCTCAAACGACCAACTGGTATTTTTGAACGACTTTTCAATTTAAAAAAAAAATTCTTTTTCACCACAGAAGTTGCTGACCTCAAAATAAACCTAAAGGACCTAAACCTTCTTTACAGATGGCTAAATTCAACAAAAAAATAAAAAAATATTATTGTAGGGTTTTTGTTTAAAGAGATCGTCACCACTTTCTTAGATTCCATTTATTTGATTTTTTAAAGAGGAAATCGTAAGGAAAATTAATATCCGTGGATCATGTAGATTCATCAGTAGAAAAGGTACTTGAAAGTCAGACCACAAAACAGTTCGTTTCACTTATAAAAATTTCCCTACTTTTGCAGTAGATTCTTTTCAAAATCCCCAACTTTCTTGTGACTTTCCCGGAACAATAAAATGCCCTGATTTTCCCTAAGTATCAGGTTTGTTTTTGGTTTTTCTTTTGCTGAAAATTAATTTCTTTAACTGAAAATTTGACTATTCTTTTTTTGTTGAAAATTTACCTTTCAAGTTGAACATTCAATTATGTGATTGAAAATTCAACTATTCTTTTGAAAATTCAGCTATTTAAAAAATTAAATTATTTTAAAATCGTATTTCTTACTTTATAGTTTAAATATTTGGTTATAAATACAACTGTTTGGTGGAAAATTAACTTTCTTGTTGGAAAATCATCTTTTAGGGTTTAAAAGCTCAAGTTTTTCTAAAGCATTCGACTTTTTAGTTGTACAAGTCAACTCTTTTGTTCAAAATGTAATATATCTCTTACAAATTGTCTTGACCCAAAAGAACTTTTTCTTGGATATAGATGCAATTTTTTTTTAATCAAACAAATTTTCTTTGACGCAAAAAAGTATTTGATTGTCCTAAGTTTCTTCCTTTTAGTGAAGACCTACAACAATAAAATTTATTTTATTTTAAAAAAATTGTTAGAGGTTTTGCTAAGCTTTTATAAATCTAAAAAGGAATTTTCTTAGTTTCCAATTTCCAAAAATACAAAAAGTTTAGCATGCAAAATAGTTTTCAGTCCTGGAAGCCCGAAATTTTACAAAACAAGTTAATTAAGGTAGTTGTCCCAAAAATAAAATCTCTGGCAAAAAAATTCTTTGTTATTTTAAGAATTAAACTGGTATTGCCAGTCTTATATTATGAAAGGAAAAACATTATTTTTTGTAAAAAAAAAGGTTAGGAATTTAAGAAAAAACTTATTTTAACAAGAAAGTTTTTTACATGCATTTTTCAAATGTTCTTTAATGTTTCTAATTTCAAAAATGAATAAAGAAACTTTAATTAAAATTATTTTTTTCAGCAACAATTTGCTTAAAAAATTGTTTTTAAGATTTCAGTCACCGAAAGTTTTTATTTTAAAATTGTAACCAATTGATTCAACCATTTTTCAAGAATTGGTAAAAAGCGATAGAAAAAAAATTAATTGCAAAAAGCATTGTTAAGATAGGTATTTTTTGTAAGGTTTTCCATTTTTTGATTAAAAGTAATGTTTTATATTTGAAATGAAAACATCAGAAGCATTATTTAAATTCTTAAAGTCATAAAAAAATATTTTTTCGAATATCTGAATTTTTGAACGACGATATCGATACAAATTTGCGTTTTTTAAAGTTTTGCTTATCGATTCGGTTATCGATTTAATGGAATTTTGCATTTGCTGAAAATAGAACTTGATATAAAATGATGGATAAAATTATATTCTGAAGTACTGAAGGAATCATTAAACTGTAATTTTTTTAACAAGATTTTATCTGAGACTCGGGATAATTATTTTAAATTTATTAATCAAAGAGATTTTTCTTTAGATTTTTATATTGTAGATTTATATTCTTATTGACAGTAAAAAAATGTATAAAAAAGTACAGTAAAGGAAAATTGATGGCAATATTTTTTACCAGAAGAAGGATTGAAGTATTTTGGCAATCTATTGATAAATAAATTATTATTATAACCGCTTAAAAGTCCTCTAGGAAGAATGTAATGTTTGAACAGATTTGTTTTGTTCGACTAGCCATTCTAGTTTTCGAATTTAATAAACTGCCATTGTTAAATTTGTAATTTTTTCTCATTCACTTATTAATGTGCAGAACATAAAATTTTCCTATTTAAATATGTAAAAGATAACCATTTTTTCCCAAAAAAGAAAATAAAAAAATTTCTTTTTGGGACAAAAATAAAAAATAGGAACATTTTATGGTGGTTGTCCAAATTTAGACGTTGGATTCTTCGTTTTATTTTCAGGAGTTCTGCAAATTAATTTGTTTATTGGACGTTAAATAAGATCGCAAATTTGATTTTAATCTGATTTAAATTTCTTTAGAATTAACTTATTACTACTTTCATAAAATATTATTATAAATTTGAAAAAAATAGAACTATTGTTGTATACTGTTGATTGAGGGTTGGGTTCTGAAAGCTGAGTGCATTAATATCACTCGACGTAGCCAGTGAATTAGAGGGTTTGAAAAGGCCTTTGTCATCGAGCAATAGTAGTTTTCGCTGGGCGCGCGAAGTTTTGAAAAGTCTCGCGACTTTTGCCGATCGATTGAGCACCTCTGGCCGCACCTGAATAGATACATTGTGCCGGAGCAGCCTATTGACGGCCGATTGTTCCCTCAACAATAACAACAATATCTGAATAGTCGTGCACATCTCGCTCGCACGCACACACCTATATACGCAATACGCAAACACGGAAATGCAAAAGTGAGGACGCACACACTGACAAAAGAGTATTCACACAAACACATTTGCAAACAGATAGGAAAATCGTTCTACGGGATTGTCGACCGAATCAACCACAGTTCCAGGTTGGGCGTTATGCTCAAACTGAAACAATACCCAGTGGAGCGAAAAGCAGTATTGATAAATGCTCGGGCTGGAACCTCTTACTCCAGAGTGGGGATAAACCCCCATCAAATTTTCGCTTGAAAATTTCTCATTTTGGGTCGTCTTGATTAATAATGCCGCTCTCAATAGTACCGGTAACGCTAATCCAACCTTCTTAATAATGCCGCGCGAAGGTTAGAGATCATCTATAATCTACGCTGCCATTTTTTGATGATTTTTGACACCCCCCCCCCTCCTCCTCATTGACAACCGTTGATTTGGTTTTTTCTAGTGTAAGTGTTGAAATTTGCCTAATAGAATATTATGCGACAGTTAATCCGGGTATTATTGAACTTTTAAGTCCAGTTTTAACAGAAATGGAATAATTATACTTTTAATTCAAAAAAATTATTTTAAATTATATAAAAAAACTAATTTTCTACTAAATAGTTGCCTAAATTATTGAACTATCGATTCAAATGACGAATTTTCTATACAATACCGTTGAATTATTAAATGAAAAATATGAAATTTCGATTTAAAAAAAGTAAATTTTATGCCAAAAAAGACGAATTTCCGTAAAAATACAAGAACTCTCAAACCAAAATTTAAACTTTCAAATAAATTAAATTTATTTTCAACTAAAAAAACGACTTTTTAACAAAATGGTTCAATTTTAACAAAAAATTGAATTTTGACTTAAAACAGAACCATTTTCGACCAAAGATGGAATAGGTAAATTTCAAATACTAAAGTAAATTTTTAAAAACTGTCAATAAAACAGTTTAATTTCCAACCAAAAAGATTAAGTTTTTACTAAAATTTTAAATCGTCAACGACAAAATGTACTTTTTAAAAACAAGCTCAATTTTTAAAATTTGTTTGTTGGACTTTTAAACAGAAATATTATTTTTCTACCGAAAAAAAGAATTTTTAACAAAATTCAAGAATCCTCAACCAAAAAGTTGAATGTTCAAGTAAAAAAGATAATTTTTTAAACAAAAAGAACAATTTATTACAAAAAGGCGAATTTTCCATCAAATTCAAGAATTCTCAACCAAAAAGTTGAATTTTTAAGAACCAAAATGTCATTCTTTATTTTTAAGAAAGTAGTTCAACTTTAAAAACTAACTGTTAAAATATGAACTAAAATTACGAATTTTCAAAACACAAAGAATTAATTTTGCACCAGAAAAAAACGGATTTTTAACCAAATGCAAGAATTCACTACAAAAAATTGAATTTAAAACTAAAAATGTGAATATTGAAACAAAAAGATTAGTCTACTACCACAAAAGACGAATTTTCATTTTTAAACTAAAATTAATTAATTCATTCATTAATTAATTCACTACGAAAAAGACTAATTTTCAATCAAAATACAAGATTTCTCAACCAAAAAGTTAAATTTTTAAGACAGAAATACATTTTTTTATTTTTTAAGAAAGTAGTTCAACTTTAAAACCTATTTGTTTAATTTTTAACCGACACATTTTTCTTTTAAGGAAATTCAAGAAATCTCAACTAAAAAGTTTAATTTTAAACTAAATTAAATTCATTTTCAACAAAAAAACGACTTTTTAACAAAATGGTTCAATTTTAATAAAAATTTTAATTGTGACATAAAAAAGAACTTAGTTGAAACTTATTTGTTGAATTATTAACACAAGAAAATGAATTTTTAAACAAATTTTCAATTTCTACTGGAAAAAACTATCAAATTTGTTAACAAAATCCAAGAAATTTGAAAAAATCTGAAAATCTGAAGCAAACAAAAAATATGAATTTTTAAGCCAAAAGATTAATTCACTAGGAAAAAAGACTAATTTTTATCAAATTCAAGATTTCTCAACCAAAAAGTTAAATTTTTAAGACAGAAATACAT
>JAWWLR010000034.1:113495887-113513175 GCA_035041075.1 Acraspis erinacei
CCCCCCCCCCCAGGCGTGAAGCCTCCATTCGTCGACAGGACGTGGGTCATCAATAAAAATCATCCAGGATTACGGAGGATGATCACCGGAATCTCCGTGGCCGCTGGAAGTTGTTTATTTTCGCGCTGACCGAGTCCGGGTGACTCGCTCCCAACGCAACGGCTTCGAGGGACGAGGAAAAGAGGGTGGTTTCAAAAGGGACCAAGAACCAGGTGTCACTCTACTGATGCTGATGACACAAAGAGGTGATGGATGTCTGGCAAGCTACCCTCGCCTCGCCTCGCCTCGCCCGTCTTGCCTCGCCCCAACGGGTCGCGGCCTCGACACCTCAGGTGTTACAGGAGGTCCACGCCTCGTTATCGTCAACCTTCCAAAGAAAAGTAACAACACTTTTTCTCTTCTTTTCTTGAAAAGCTTAGAGCTTAGAGCTGCGGTAAATCCTCCTCTTTCGAAGCCACTAAACGCTTAATGATTGCACACGATCGATCAGCTAATGTCATCTTCATTTATTACCCAGACTTTCAGGATCTAGGGGATCGTGTCTTAATTAGGACAGTAAATTAAATTTAAACAATAAATTTTTAACCAAATAGTTAAATTTCTAACAAAAAATTTAATAGTTGACATTTAAACTTAGAATTTTTTATTTTAAATTAGAAACAGTTTAATTGAACGAAAAAAGATGAATTTTCAACAAAATTATAAAATTTTCAATAAAAAAAAAGTTTTTGAATAAAAAACAGCTATTTCGTTGAAAATTAAAGTATTTTGCTAAAAAGAAAATTATTATTATTATTAAGGAAAATTATCGGCTCGACATGCATCACTTGTTAAAACATTAAAATTAAAACTTTTGACAAAATGCTGAATTCTTGACTCGAACAGATTCATTTTCATTACAACCAGTTGCAGTTTTATCGAAATAATTAATTTTCTAAAAAAATAGAAAATCTTCAACTAAATACATTTTTAACCAAATAGTTAAATTTCTAACCAATTGGAAGAAATTTCGATTAAAAAACCCGAACTTATGACAAGATACATGCATTTTTAAAATAAATAGTTTAATTTTCGATTATGAATATTAATTTTCAACTAAAAAGATTAATTTTCCATCAAAAATTTAATAGTTGACATTTAAACTTAGAAATTTTTTATTTCAAATTAGAAACAGTTTAATTATATCAAAAAGGTGAATTTACAACAAGATAATGAAATTTTCAATTAAAAAAAAAGATTTTTATTAAAAACCAGTTTTCTATAAAAAAAAAGATTACTTTTCCTAAATATTGTTGAATTTTCGGGACAAAAAGATGATTTTTCTGTAGAAATGATTGATTTTTCAAACAAAGGAATTAATTTGTAACAAAAAATTTAATAGTTTAACAAAATACTTAAATCCTTGACGAAAGCAGGTTAATTTTAAATCCAAGAAAAACATTTTCAACAATATAATATAAATAAATTTTTAACCAAATATTTTAAATATTTAACCCAGTCGAATTAATTTCTTCTTTCGTATACCCTAATCTGTTTCTTGAATTTATTTAGGGATCTACTTTTAAGAAAATACTGAATCCTAGACTGAAACGGATTAATTTTCAACCAAACATTTGAATTTTTAACTAAGTAATTATTTTTTTACAAAAAAATACGATTTTTCAACTAAATCGATTTTGAACCAAATAGTTAAATTTTAAATCAAGTGGAAGAAATTTCTATTAAAAAACCCGAACTTATCACAAGATAAATGCATTTTTTAAATAAATAGTTGAATTTTCTATTATGAATATTAAGTTCCAAATAAAAAGATTAATTTTCCACCAAAAAATTAATAGTTGATATTTAAACTTAGAAATTTTTTATTTTAAATTAAAAATAGTTTAGCCGAACAAATATTTGAATTTTTAACCCAGCCGAATTAATTTCTACCAAAAAAGATGCATTTTTGATCAAATACATGCATTTTAGAAGTAACTTGTAGAATTTTCGATAAAAAATGTAAATTGCTGACTCAAAATGGAATCAGTTATGTTTGAGTTGAAGAAAAATTAATTTTCTACCAAGGAAAACGCATTTTCAACAAAGTACTTACATTTTTTTCAAAAAGCAACTAATTTTCAACAAAGTTATTAAATTTTTAACTAAATAAATGAATTTTCAAAGAAGGAAATAATATTTTAATCAAATAGTGGAATTTTCAACCAAATTCGAATTTTACGATCAAATAAATTTTTAAACAAAATACAAATTTTCATTTGGGCCTTTTTTTCAAGATTAGTTGTTTATTTGTTTTTAAGGTTATATAAATATAAGCAAAATTGTTTGGAATGGAATTGTCATAAAATATTCTCGAATTCTTTGAACAATTTTGAAAATCTTTTGTAATGTTAGAAATTATTTTTAAATATTCTCCTAAAATGAATGTCTCAAAATCAAAAATCATACAAAAATTTTCCCAAGAATCTGACCGAAAACTTAGATTTGGTTCAAAATATTTTGAAGTCTTTTTCAAAATTAAATTATTTAACAAAACCTCTAAATATCTTTAAAATTTTTTCGACTTTTCCCTAATTTTTGGTAAAAAAAAAAATTAAAGAACACAGATTAAAAAAATTTAACATACGAACCCGAATTTTTTTTATTTGTAAAAATATCAAAATTTTGGGTTATCTCGAAAACATTGAAGGTGCTTTAAAATTCACAACAAAATAGATGAATTTTCAACCAAAAAGTTGAAATTTTCACCATAAAAAGATTCTTCAATCAAGAAAGAAAAAAATGCAACCAAATTATAATTTAAGGAGAGAATAATTTCGAATAACCATTTTGAAATACCTTTTTTCAAATAAGTATAGGCAAATGTTAAAATTAAATACTTGAATCTTTAATTCAATTATCACATTTTTTTACCAAAAATGGAATAGTTTAGGTTTCAGTCTAATAAGTTAATTTTAAACAACTAAAAAACGCATTTTCAACAAAATAATTGCATTTTCAACCACAGAAATAAATATTGATTTAAAATGATGAATCCTTAACTGAAAAATTAAATTTTTAACCACGTAATTCAAGTTTTAGTCCTTAAACAAAACAAAGTTAATTTTCTACCAGACAGTTGCATTTTTAACCAAAAATGATAAATTTCAGCTAAATAGTTGAATTTTCAATTCGAGAAAATCAATATTTAAGAGGATAAATGTTGAACCGAAAGTGCAATATTAAAAAAAATTAATTCTCTCTCAAAGAAAATATAATGTTCAACAAAATAGTTAGATTTTCAGTCAAACAGTTAAATATTAACATAAAATTATAAATATTCAACCAAAGACATGAATGTTTAACATAGTAGTTCAATAAAATAATTATATTTCTAACCCAATAAGTATGATCTTTTTAAAGAATGTATCTTATGCTCTTGTTTTCAAAAATTTAACAACTTAGTTGAAAGTTAAACTACTTTATTAAAAGTTCTTTTCCAGTTTAAAATTTCTCTTTTTTAGTTAGAAATTCAACTATTTGGTTAAAAAATGTCTGTTTTAGTTTAAAATTTTGTTATTATGTTAAAATTTATGTTGTTTTGTAAATATTTCATCTATCCAATTAAAAATTCAACTATTTTCTGGATAATTCGCATTTATTTATTTTTTTATTTCAACTAAAGTTCAATTCAATGCAATATTGCTTAAACTTAAATTATGTGGTTGAAAATACGCCTTTTTCTTTTAAAATTCATCTCTTCCTGGATACCATGTTTTTTGGCAAAAATGTATATGTTTGGTGGAAAATCCATTTTTTAAAAAAGAAATTCAACTGCTTCAGTAAAACACAAATAGTTTAAAAATTCAACTATTTATTTTTCAAGTTAACTACTTGGTAGAACTTTTTTGTTGTTGAAAATTCATAGTACCGGGTGGAAAATTACATTCTTTGGGAAAAATTTATCTATTTGATGGAAAATTCGTCTTCTTGGCTTTTTTTATTTGGTAGACATTTTTTTAAAATTAATTTTCTGGACTAAAAATGTAACTATTTCATTCTAGGTTCAAATTGATCTTTTTTTTGCAGATTCATCTATTGGGTTGAATATTGAACCATTTTGGTAAAAAAAAATCAACTATTTGGTGTCGAGTGGAAAATTCCACTTTTTTGTGGAAAATTTATCTGTTTTGTTGGAATCTCATGCTTGTATATTTGAAATTAAACTATTTTGTTGGGTCTTTGTTTGGTCGAAAATTTAATCATCTTGTTTGAAAATTCATCTTTGTTTCTTTTTTATTTTAAATTTTAAACTTAAAACTTGGTTAAAAATGTATTCGTTTTGTTAAAAATCTAATTATTTGGTTTAAAAATTTCAACTATTTTTTTAAAGCTTCCTTCTTAATAAAAAAATCAAGGAGAGAGGGTGATGTGAAGAGAAAACTACGGTTTACAACAAGGGGTGGGGCGGGGTGATAAAAACGATTCCAAACTTGGTAGCGTAGTTTATAGATGTTCCCGAAAAGCAACTAAGCAGCAAGCCAAAGGCAAAAATTCTCGCCTCGCCTAACTCGAATGACAGAGTGACTCTACTTTGAAGCCCTAGGGAGAAAGTTCAAACTCACCGCGTCATCTCCGGGCACAATAGCGTTTAAAAAAGGTGCATGATATTTTAATAAGTCTTCGGGGTCAGGAACGCGGAGGATTTTTTTAGTCTGTTAAGCAACGACCGAAACGACCACGAGAGGCGCGAACAAAATTTTTCATTTTTTGCTCTGTAACGTCCGAAATCGATTATGACGAACGACGGATGTCGATGATCGCAATGCGGTCAAATTTGTCATCAAAATTTTCAGGCTTAAGTGAAATTGTAAATTGCGCAGTCATTCTCTACAAATCTGCACTCTGTGGGTCCCCTTTTTCAGTTCCTGCGGAATCATTGCACGCTTATTTCTATTTCAATTGAAACGCTTCAGAATTTAGTATAAATTGCAGATTTGCGGTTGAAAATTGACCATTCTGTAAAGTAATTGGCCCCTTGGTATAAGAAATGAGAAAGAAAGTAATGTTTATAGAAAAAAGATTTTTTTTTTAGAAATGTTTCCTGTAAAACTGAAATAGTCAAAATTCTCTTTCGGACTATTTTGGTAAAGTATGCTAATAATGCTGTTTAAATTACTTTTCATCCTATTATACAGATTATATCATTAATAGATTTATTTTGTGTAATATTTCATGCCATTAATTATTATTTATAATACTATTTTATTATAATAACACCAGAAAGGTGACAGTTTTTTCTAAAAAATTTCACTTTGTGTCCACTTTTCAATTAGAATGCGGCAATAATTAAGTCAAGTTAACAAAAATAATTGTTTAAAAAATTTATAATTTTTTAAATATACTTTTTAATAATGTTAGAAAGTTGCATTGTTTCTGCAATTTAAAACTTTTTCTTCACATTCCAATTAGTAAAGTTATAATGTTTGTAAGTTAAAAAACATAATTATTTAAAGTGGAAAGTTGTAAATATTTGTCCTTACAAAAAAAGTATTTGAAATTCCATTAAATATACTTTAAAATTTAATGAAAATATTGTTAAATTCCTTGAAATCCCGTCAAATTTCTAAAAATCTGATAAAATCCCGTAAAAGCCTTTGCAATGCCTTAAAAATTCGTTGAAATATTTGAAAATCTTAGAAATGTTCTGAAATTTCTTGGAATCTTTTCAAATATATAAAAGTATTTCCAAAGATTTAAAATTCTGTAAAATTTCATAAAATCTGATGAAATTCCTTGAAATCCCTTATAATATTTGAAGTTCTATGAAATGCTTTAATATCCTCAAAATTAATTAAAATACCATTTTGAGCGCGTATAAAATGTTCAGAAGTACTGAAATCATTTTAAATCTTATATCTTGGAACTCCTCTGAAATTTCTTGACATTCCTTAAAATATTTGAAGTTCTATAAATTATTTGGATATCTTCTGAAATAAAAATACTAATATAATAATTTTTTTTAATTTCCTTGCAAATTTGGGTACATCTAACAAATCTTTGTAGATAGGCAAGAGCGTTTCTGGTTCAAGATTCCTACTTTACCGACATCGTGGGAAATTCTGTAGCTGTAGTGGTTCGTGTCCGTGCTAAGCTTGTAAAACGTTCTCATGGGGTCCTGATGACGTCACAGAATAATATTACACAATTGTGATAGTCGAATTAGCGTAAACGACTTCAAGGTTATCTATTATGAGAAAAACAAGGATGATTGGTGCAGGTGTATATGTAAAATGTGGGAGAGCTATCATAGAACTCTGAAGCTGTTTACGAAAATTCGGCTCTTACAATTGCGCAATATTATTTTGTGACGTCATCAGGAACCTCCGAGAATATTTGGTTAAAACAACCAAAAAATCTG
Source organism: Acraspis erinacei (assembly GCA_035041075.1). Classification (NCBI taxonomy): domain Eukaryota; kingdom Metazoa; phylum Arthropoda; class Insecta; order Hymenoptera; family Cynipidae; genus Acraspis; species Acraspis erinacei. The sequence continues at coordinate 113,502,288 of JAWWLR010000034.1, forward strand.
GGTCGACCAATTATTTCTTTGTCCATATAATAACATAGTCTATAGTTGAACCAACACAAATCTTCTTCATCCTAATCGTAAACAATTCATCCTTTAATCGATATCAAAACCAACCGCGTCGAAAGGGTTCTATTCTTTTCTTTACTTTCTTTTTTTCTATTGGTGGTACTGTCGCCCTTCTTGCGAGAGTCGAACCATGAAATTTTTTTCTTTTTTGGGGAACAATGATCGCGTGCAAGTCTTAAAGTAGAAAAGGGTTGTGAAAGCTTTGAATTACTTTTTTATGACTTCAGGGATCTAATACTTTTTAGATTGAAAGGAATTTTATTTTTGGAAAATTAAGGCACGGTGGAGCTGAACCAAAGTCATTAAAAAAATATTTCTCTTGAATTAAAGACACCGTTTCTTTAAGAAAAGTTTTTAGAATTGACGAAAAATAAATTTCAAATAAAAAATTATTTTAAATTAAAGAAGAAGTTTTATTGGAACGAAAAATCATTTCTTTGATCTAAAGAAATTTTTAAAAATTAAAAGCAATTTACTTGCGTCAAAGAAATTTTTCTTTGGCTGAGAGCCAATAGATATTTTTCTTCGATTTAAAACAAATTTTCTTTGAATCAAAAAATCATTTCTATGAGTTTTTAACTATAAGGTGCTTGCACGAAGAATTTTATGACGAATTGTGATAGCAAATAATCAAATAGTCATTTCAAGAAAAGAAGAAAAAAATCCGTTGGGCCCTTTTTGAAAAAGTTAACTCGAATTCTACGGATATTTTAAAACCAAAAATAAAAGATCCACGGGATCCATTTGACCAAAAATAAATCAATCTAAATTAGGGGACACGTATTTTTTCGATTTGAAAAAAATATGGAGGTTATGATTGTTTAAATTTTGCAATTTAAAAATAAACATCAATTCCTGCTTTAAATATTCATCTGGTCTTAAAATGAAAGTTGAATCACAGACTTCCCTGATTAAATTTGAAATTTTTTGTTGAGTTTCAAATATTGTAATCTATTCAAATTACATTTTTAGTTTTTTGTTAAGCTTTAAATATTTGGAAAACAAACAATGAATTTTTTCAAAAAGGGTCTTTTTACATTTAAATTTCTAAAATAAAACGAGTTCAATTATTTTTTTGTTTTGTTTTTCGCTTTCAAATGTCCTTTAAATTATAGAATACCGTCATTAAATGTTTAGAATTTTTTTTTGAGTTTTTATTATTTTGAACAAAAAATCGACTTTTTCCAGTCTTTTAAAAAATTTTAAATTTAAATATTTTGGACCCTAATTAAATTTGTAGAATTTTGTTGAGTTTTAAATAGTTTTAAGATAAAAATCTATTTTTTCCAGAAGGGCCTTTTTTAATTTTCTAATTTAAAATACAAAAAGAGTCCCATAGTTCCCTGGGAAAACCGGGAAATAACAGTAAATTTATTTTTTGTCTGGTAATTTAAAAAATATTTAGAAGAAAGATCTCTGTAATTTTTTTTCTCGAAAATCTTCTATTTTAAAAATGTTCCATTTTAGGTTTATATTTTTAATTTAAAGAATTTTAAAGTGCGGTCTTGAAGACTTAAATAATTAGAAATTAAAAGCGTTTGAAGTTGCAAATTTTGGATAAAAAAATTTTTACTTTATGAACTGTAAAAATAAATGCATTATTTTTAAAAGGAAAAAATCATTTATTTATCAAAACGATTGTAAATCCTTTAAAAATTAGAAATTTTCAGATCTTAGCGTTAAAATTAAACTTTCTCAATTCGAAAGTCTTGGAAATTAAAAAAAATGCAAACGTCCGATTGAAATGCAAACGGATTTAAAACAAAATAATTTAGAAACTATTTAAGAATTATGAAAGGCTTCGAAAGAATAAAAAAAGTTTCGTAAGAATCCTAGGAAAATAAAAATAATTTTTCATTTCGGAACAGTCTTTTAAAAGAATATTCAAAAAGATGTTAAAAGATTTCCAAAATTATTAAAAAAGAATCTGGAAGATTTTAAGAATATTTTTTGAAATTGACAGTATTTTCTAAAAATTGTAGGGAAATTCTATTCATCTCAAAAGACATTTAGAATTTCTAAAAAAAATTCAAAAATAATTTTAAAGTTGAATAAATTTAAAACAACTTTTAGATTTCTCAAGATTTTGAAATAAAATTTTTAGCCTCTCAAGGATTTTTAAACTATTTAAGATTAAAGTAATTTAACTTATAATTTAACAATTTTTCAGTTTCAAAAAAAGAAATTAATTTTTCAACTTTTAACCTTACTAGCTTAAAATTGTTTAAAATAATATAATTTTGAAAAATTTAAAGTTCATTTATTCTTTAATTTAGAGAACTGAAAATGATAGCGTGGATTTTATTTTCAGAATTGAATCTTTGAAGTCATTATTTTTAAAAGTTATAAATTATAAATTTTGCAAGCTCATCTGCATTTAATTTTAAATTGCTCAACAGAAAAGTGTTAGTACCTTCATTTTTAAGTGTAAATTATTGAGCAATTGAGCACAAAATTTTAGAATTAAAAAACTGTTATACTTTAATTTTCAAAGTTTAAAATTCGAGAGTTTTATTTTGAGTGCTTCCAATTATATTGTATTTTTTATTACTGCAAATGGAAAAATGTTTAGCTTCAGAGTTCGCATTTTTTAAATAATATTGACCGTGAAAAGTGTTTGCAAACCGGGAAATGCCCGGGAATTTTTTTCTTCGATTAAAACGGCCACCCTTAATAAACTAAAAATAACCCTTCAATCATTCCCTTAAACCTCAAAACCGCTTGAATAAAAATTGAAAAATTCCTGCTAAAAGCAATGAAAAATGGACAACAGGAAAGTATTCGTGACCCTGACAATTCAGAAACCGAAAATCCTTACGCGCATCCTTTTTCATGCAAATGAAGCGAATACGCAACGACGTATTTGCGAGGACATCCAGGATATTTTCTCTAAGTTCAAAATGTCGAAAGTTTTCCCTAAAATTGTGGAGGAGGACATTGGTTTTGAAACTGGAAAAGCAGAGGAGGAAATGAGAATAGGAAGACAGTGACCCCCTCCCCCTCGTCGAGGGTTTGGTCCATTGAGAGTTTGGGACGAAGGTAATTCCAGGTGTCCTTCTCCAGGCTGGATCCTCGGGGACCTCTATATTTCAAGCCATCAATGGAAGTGCGCAGGTGTCCAGTTTTCTACCTCAACCTCTACCAGATACCGCTAGAAACACTCCGAAGTTGAGGGAGGATATATTATACATATAGCATCTACTGACAGGGGATGAGACAGCATTTTAGATTTGAACCCTAGCCTGGCCTAGCTCCCCTGGGCATTCACATTAACTCGGAACGGCGTTAAGAAAAGGGTAAATTTGGTAAATTTGGGACCGTTTGGGTCCACCGGGCATCAAAGGATTGCCACGCGACTGGTATTGATGACAACCCTCGAAAAGACTGTGAGGTTTGCTAGGTTGAGGCTCCTACCCGCAGACCTGACTCGGCTATTCTGCTCGTAATTACGCCTGTAAATAACTGCGTCGTCATTGTCATTTATTTGCACTCTAGACAGTGGAGGAGCTCGTAAAATCTGCGAAATGAAGCGAAAGAATTAGAGGTGTTTGTTTTGAATGGCTGGAATGAGTTGGACAGTTAAAATGTGGAGGATGCTTTCCAAAACAAATCTTCTTCATCTTCTGCATTGTTAGAAATCTACATTTAAACTCGGTTTAACCATTGACAAAATATGACACTCCGCGTGTTTAATAATCTGAGTCGGTACTTTTAATATTTTTTTAACATTTAAAAAATATAAAAAATAAATTTTCAAGCTATTTCCGGTTCAAGGTGGACTTAAATTCGACTATTTTAATTTAGATTAAATTTTCTATAAGGATCAGTTTACGTCGCTTCTCAACATATTTATCACTTAAATTTATTAAATTATTTTGTAATATGACGCAATATGTAATATGATGTCACATGTAATATGATGTAATAAGTAATATGATGTAATATGTAACATTATCTAATATTTAATATGATCCAATATTTACAAACAATTTAAGTCAGTTTTTGCTTGAACCATCCTTTAAATTTGACTGTGGCGCCAGGATTTAATCCCATTTGATTAAATTATCAAAATTTTTGCGATCATGAATTACTGACTATTAGTTGGAAAATTCGCTTAAATTTAACTGTTTCTTATTTTTTGTTAAATTGATTTTTAAACTGAAAATGTAACTTCCAAGTTTGCTTAAAAATTTATATTTTTTAATTGAAAATTCGACTACTTGGTTGAAAATTCATGTATTTTGTTACAAATTAATCTTTTTTTTTTATTAATCTTTCTGGTTCAAAATTCATTTCTCTTGCTTATTATTTATTTTTTTTACTAAAAATTAATTTTTTTTTACCGAAAAATTAACCATTTCATGTTTGATATAACATTATTATTCTACAGTTTAAAATTAAACTATTTGTTTCAAATTTTTTTATTTAATGTTAAATCGTCTTTTGTGGTATTCATTAAAAATTAAAATACTTAGCTAAAAATTAATTTATTTTGTGAAAAATTATTCTTTATTGGTAGAATATTAATCTTTGTATTTAAATATTTAATTCTTTGGTTGAAAATTAGTTTTTTTTAAATTAATTTGTTTGACTAAAACACTATTTCGTTGAAAATTTATTTTATCTGCTTAAAAAAATTATTTTTCTAATTGAAAATTAAAATATTCTATTGTTTGTTCAAAATTGATCTTTTTTAATTGAAAATTCATTAATTTTGTTGAAAGTTTATCTTTTTTGGTAGAAAGGTGATCTTCTGGGTTGAAAATTCAACTTTTTGGTTACAAATTTTTTTTCTTGAAAAAAATGCATTATTTTAGTTAAAAGTTTATTTATTTTCTCAGAAATCTAACAAATTTGGTTGAAATTTCATTTTTTTAAATTCAATTTAACAGTTCTTTATTGAAAAGTAAAATATTTTTTCGTAAGAATTAATTTTTTTTCAAAGACTCGTCAGTTTGGTTAAAAATATTTTGTTTTTAACTGTAAAGAAAAAATCGATTTTTGAAGATACACAAAGAAATTTTTGAAGCCTTTCAAGAATTTTAAAAGGTTCCAAGATAATGAAAAATATGGTTATTAAGATTCATGAGAAATTTTTTAATGATTTTTGATTTTGAAAAGTTAATTTTAAGCGAATATTTAAGCATAATTTCTAACGTTCATTCGAAGTTTTGATTTTACATTCAAATTATTTTTCCCTAAGTCATAATTTGTTAAAAATTTTTGTTGGATTAAAAAAATGTTTTTGTTCGAAAATTCAACTCTCTTGTTGAAAATTGATCTATTTTGTTTCAAAAAATGTCAAAAAAATTTGGCAAGTGTGGAAGAAATTTTTTAATTATGAAAGATTGTTAAAAAATATAGAAAAAATTCTAATAATTTTTAAATGATATTTAGAAGTTTTGAAACTTCTTTAAAATAATATAAATCTTGAAGAGACTTCAAAAATATTTGCTAAAATTTCAAAAGATTTTCAAAAGTGTCAAAAAATAGAGAAGATTTGAAGAACATTATTTTTCACTTTAAACTAAATTTTACTGATATTTATATCACCTTAAAAACGAACAAACTTTAAAAACACGCAGTTATTCAAAAATTTTATTTTATTTAAAAAAATATTTGATTCTGAAATTGTAATTTGGTTAAAAATTCATCATTATTTAGGTTACAATTTTAAATATTTCATTAAAAATTTATATTCTTGTTCCAAAATTTATCATTTTAGTTGAAAATTTAGTCAGTTTGTTTTAAAAAAATTTGTTTTTTCATTGAAGATATAATTATTTGGTTGAAAATTCGGTTTGTTTGGCGAAAAATTAATTTTTCAAAAATTCGATTTTTTCTCTAGAAAGTTGTTGGTCTTGGTTTTACTTTAATCTGTTTTCATTAAGGATTTAAGGATTTTGTTAAACTATTACTTTTAAAATAATTTGGTAGAAAATTTAACTGTTTTGTAAAAAATTGGTTTGTTTTTTACTGAAAATTAATTTTTTAAATTGAAACTTTAACTATTTTGTTAAAAATTCGTCAAAATGGTTTGAAAGCTCTCTCAAAATCTCTCAAAATTTTGTTTAAAAAAATGTAAAGTCTTATCATTACGACAGTTTGAATTTTTGAAAGACCAACCCTCTTCACTAAACTCTAAAACAGTCTAGCTTTTTTTTTGCAATTTCTTGTTAACAAAAAAATACAGCAAAAAACCCTTTTAAAGTTAGTAATCATTATTCGATTATTCCTAAAAAAATAATACATCAAAAATCAAATAAAAGAAAACTTTCCCTATTTTTTCTAATGTTTCAAAAGCAACAAAAAACCTCTTGAATTAGATTTCCCGGATTTGCAAGTGGTTTGCGAATCACATCAGATTGCACTCGAGCATTGTAACCTTAAGGATTGTCGTTGTCTATCGTCTATCGTATCAAGTGGAATAAAAAAAGCACAAGAGGAGTTGGGGAAAGGGAGCAAAGGGAGAGCGATGGAAAAAAAAGAGATCGAAAAGCCCTCGACCTCAATTTTCGAAACGGGCCTGACTTCGAGGAGGCGAGACAAGGGCGGGGTGCATTCATTCAGCCGTTTCAGGGTAGCATGGCTTCCGAAATAAATGACCGAGCATTGAGCAGGCATTCATAGACGGGCACCAAGTGCTATGCTCTAGTCCTCTAGTGCTTTTGGAATTCCGATTGGTACTCTCGCCCAGAGATGTATTTCAGGAGGGAAACCTTCTTCCTTCTTTCACGTGTCACGTGGTGTCACGTCGTGAACTGGTGAGCGATCGACCAAATCGCAGGTGAGTGCCCCAAGGCTGATGGTCCTAGCTAGAAAGCATTTAATCACACATTTATAAATGTCAAGTCAGATGTTATTAATGAACGATCGTGAAGATCTTGTGTCGCTTCGTCATTTGCTCCTGAACATTAAACAAAAACTGAAACTGTACAAAATTTATTTTAGTGTAGAAATAATAAAAAAATTATTCAACATCATTTAAAAATGTAATATTTCTTATAAAAATATTATTCCTTTTTTTCTACGTGTAAAAATAAATGTGTGAAATTTCCCCCTTTTTTAAATTTCCCCATTTGCCTTTCTTGAGCTCATTTAGCGGGCGATACCCAGTTTATCACCATGCACCTGGTTTCTCTGTCCCCTCTTTCCAACTTCCCCTCGTGCAGCTGAGGGATCGCCAGACGCTGTCGCCGACCCTTTCTAGCTGGAGAGAACTTTGGTCCTTTTTATCAATAAAGAATAAAATAAGAAACATTCAATTTTTTAATCACTTATTGCTTTTTCAACAGGAGCTCGGTTCGAAATTTACTGCTTCGTAAAACTATGGTAAATTTCAGAAGATTGGGATAAATGTAGGAAAATTTAGGTACATTTGCTGCTGAACATTAAGCGAAAACTGAAACTGTACAAAAATTCTTTTACTTGAGAAATAATAAAAAAAGTAATAAACATTATTTAAAAATAGAAGATTTATGATAAAAATATTGTTCCTTCTTTTCTACGTGTACAAATAAATGTTCAACCTTTCCCCTATATTTATCGCCATGCTCCTGGTTTCTCTGTCACCTCTTTCCAACTTCCCCTCGGGCAGCTGAGGGATCGCCAGACACCGTCGCCGACCCTTTCAAGCTGGACCTTTGGTCCTTTTTAAAAATGAGGAATAAAATAAAAAACATTCCATTTTTTTATTTTGAAATTAGCATTTTCGAAATATTATATTCGAATGTTACGGAATTTACACATATATACATGCCATGTTAGATGTTATTCATGTTTTCCTTTTTTTATATGAAAAAATTAACCTTGCTCCCCTTTTTTCAGCTCCTTTAGTGGGCGATGCCCATTTTATCGCTATTCTACTATTTTCTATATCCCCTCTCCCCAAATTCCCCTCATGCAGCTGAGGGATCTCCATACGCTGCCCATACTCCAGAATTAAATACGAAAAATGATATTTTTATATTTTAAAATTCGCAATTTCAAAATATTGTATTCGAAATCAAAGTTATTCGGTGATTGTAAAGATCTTCTTTTCTACATACAAAATAAATGTTTAAAAATTCCCCTATGTTTTCCCTTTTCTGTGAATAAATTACCCTATTTCCCCTTTTTTGAGTTCTTTTAGTGGGCGATGCCCTTTTTCTCAACATGTGAGGGATCGCCATACGCTGTCGCCGGCCCTTTCAAGCAGGGGGGTCATTTTGTTAATAAGAAATTTGTGTGTCGTAAAATTAGGATAAATATGTGAATATTAGGATAAATTTAAGAAAATTTTCACAAATCACCTAATTTTCAGTTACAATTTCGGAATTTTCTTTAGTACATTCTATCTGAAAATTACGTAACTGAAAATTTTTAGGACTCGCACTGAAATGATAAAAAAGTATTACAATAACACGTCTGTAGAATTTGCATAATACATTTTTTTCACAATTCTATTACTGTAAGTTAAAAATTAAACTAATCCGAACTTGATTTAAAACTGAAAAAAATTTAATCACCAAGAATTGTGATATTAAAACAATTATTTTAAGTAAAATTAAGTCTTTGAAACAAAAATTTTTCAATTTGTTAATTGCAATTTTAAAAATTTAAACATTTCAATTTTAATTGCAAAATTAAAACTTATGGAACGAAAAAATTGAAAATTTAGCGTTCAGGATGAAGATTTAGAATTGTAAAATCGTAAATATTAAAAATTGAAAAAATATTAATCTACAGACATAAATTTAGGATAGATTAATTTGGATATTTTTTCATTTAAAACAAAACAAAAATTTATATTAAAATTTCAAATTGTTTCATTTTTGACACTTAACTTAAAAATGAGAAATTAAAAAAAAGAATACGAAACAAGATTGCAATATGAGTATACGATGCCAATTATTTAAATTTACCAATTTTAAGTCCTTCAGTTGGAAATTTTTTTTTCAATTTCGGTTTAAAATTTTAATTATTTTGGAAAATTGAAGAATTGTAATGATCGTAAACCTTAAAATAAATTTTCTGTAGGTTTGAAACTATTGAAAATATTTTCCTTCGTTTAAAATATTTGATGGCCTGAAAGACTCTTCTAATTTTCAACTTATTAAGGCAATAATTATTACAAATTACAAATGACTCATTGTTAAATTAAAAAATGTTATGTTTCTTATTTCATTCCTCATTAGTAAAAAGGATCCCCCTTCTAGCGAGGGTAGACGACAGCGTCTGGCGATCCCTCAGTTAGACCTCTGTAATCCCTGTTATAAAACGAAAAACGTTCAAATTTTTATTATAATTTTCAAAATTCAAACATTTTATTTTTAAAAGCGACATTAAAACTAGTGAAAGGGAAAATTTCTCTTTCAGCATCAAAGTTCAGAACTTTAAAATTGTAACCATTAAACATTAAAGAAATTATTCAGTTACCGAGGTACCAACTCCAGTTGGTTTAATTTTGATACTATTTAATTGAAACAATTTTTTATTGCTTCACTTAGAATTACTATTCATTCTCAAAATTTTTTAATAAAATATTCTTCAATTTTAAATAACTCGTTTTTTGTTAATCCTCAAATAAAAATCGGACAATCTAGAATATTTTAATTGAAAACTAATTAATATAAAGCGAGTATCCAGACATCTAGAATTAAATTTTGCAATAGTTTCAAAATAAAATTACTGTCCTTTTCACCGTTCAAAATTGACGAATTTTAAATATCGATTAAAATATTTTATGGCCTGAAAGAAACTTCTGATTTTCAACATATTAGGGCAATACATATCGTTAGAAAAGCTAAAGAACGTAGATTTCAAGTATAATATTTCTAAAGTACTGATGGTTAAATTACAAAATTTTATGTTTTTTTTTTAAATTTTATTCCTCATTATTACAAAGGACCCCCTACTTGCAAGGGTCGGCGACAGCGTCTGGCGATCCCTCAGCTGCACCAGGTAAACGGTGATAAAATGGACTTCCCTTTATCTCTGTAATCCCTGTTATAATTTATATTCGTACTTAAATTATTATTGGACAATTAAATGATACTTTTCAGTATTGAACAGGGTGAAAAGGATCTGACTTTGTCCTGAATTTCTCTAACATGCGAGTTTAAGGATAAATAGATGACCGAATGTCTGTCAGACGATTTGGCCGTGTAAGAGCGTCGTAAATCACTTGGCATTTTCACTCCAACCGCCCTCTGAGTATGATCCGCACGAAGCCCATTCACACTCCACTCGGTCAAATTTCCAAGTGCTCTAAAAATTTTACCATCGAACCCCAAGAGTCTTTTATATTTGTACTTCACGGTCGTATTTTATTTTACGTTTCTTCCCGAATCGACTACCTTCTTTTCTTCCACACTTCTTAGCTTCTTCGCCTTTCTGAATGGACAAATAATTGTTGGAAGACTCTTGCGGTTCTCGAGTGACGACGAAGTTGGCCCATTTGCGGAAAGGAAATTTTTACTGCGTTCGCATCAAGTTTTACAACAATAAATTTTTATCGACTTGTCTCCTTGAGTTTTCTGCATATCATTCCGATTGTAAAATTTGACCAAAATGATCAACTTCTGTTCTTTTTTCTTAAAGTGTTTCTTTGGATTACCTTAGTTTCGACTCTCCCACTTGTGCATGATTTACAACTTCCTAGGAGCAAGAAAGGAAGAAAATTTTAAAAAATAAATACAGTTCGTCCGATAACTTGCCGTCCTATAAGTGTACACTAGGGTGGTCCAAAAATGCATTGGAAAATGATTTTTTTGAATTTTTATGGGGACACCCCCGAAATTTGTTCGAATCTACACAAAAATAAATCCATTTTTTTTGTTTT
>JAWWLR010000034.1:113513275-113534059 GCA_035041075.1 Acraspis erinacei
CCCCCCCCCCCCCCGAAAACAAACACCAATTTGTTCTCTTCTTATAAAAATATATTACAAATAAAAAATTGACATTCTGAAAAAGGACAGACGCTGCAATAACACTTTATGTTACCACATTTTCCGCCTAAATTACTTCTACTATTTCTTTTAGAAGCACCATACGCGGTTTTTGATTTATTCATAAAAAAACATTAAAAATGGACAAAATAAATTTGTAGACAAGCGACGGAAGCTGTGAAAAAAAAGGAATAGAAAGAAAGAGCTAATTATTGAAAATAAACAAATTAAATGTGTGGAAAAATGGCCCAAATTGAAATAAAATATTTAATTTCAATTCCTTCTTTAATAATCACTAACATTAAAATACCTGCATTTAGTATTGCAATACCTTAAATAACCAAATAATTCAATTTTTAACAAAATATTTAAACTTTCAACCCAAAAATATAAATTCCAGACAAAAAAGTGTCATAGTTTATATTTCAATCAAAATAGATTAAATTGAGAGAAAAAAGAATAATTTTCAACTGATGAAGATTTTTGTCTCGAGAAATAAACAAAATTTTATCTAAATTATTGAAACTTCAAGCGAAAAGACAAATTTTCTCTAAAAAAGGTAAATTTTCCGTTAAATAATTGAATTTTCGATCCACAAAGACGATCTTTTACTCAAACAGAGAAATTTTTAAGAAAATACTACCATTTTTTTTTCAAAATAGTTGAACTTTCATCCAGAAAGGATTTTAGTTCTCTTTTAAACACCAAAATATTGAATTTAATCAAAAAGTAAATTTTCTGTTATTATTCACTTTTTGATAGGACGTGTATTTTTTGTTTTATTCGTCAAAAAACAGCATTAAAAATAGAAAAATTAAATTTCTAGACAAACGGCACAAGCTACAAAAAAAAAATAAAGAGGCAAAAATGGTCCAACCAACAAAGATCTACAAATCTGTTAACAGTCATTTATTGATAGAATGCGTAGTTTTTGTTTTAATCGTGAAAAATAACATGGATAATAAAAAATCAAATCTTTTCGTTAAAGCCTAAGGAGCTTTAACAAAGAGAGAATTCACAATAACCAAATTAGAGTTGATGATTTGTTGACCGTTAATTTTAAAAGGCCTGCGCACAAATGCGAGGAAAATAAAAAGACCGAGTGCGTAGTGGGAGGTAAATACATTATTAGGCGTGAAGCGTAGGATAAATATATCATCGAGCGCAAAGCGCTAGAACCAAAAATTCAACCAATACATTTGGATACTTTATTTTTACTGTTTCGTTGCCCGGGTCAAAAACCCTTTAAGTTTCGGACAAGCATTTGTCTGTCGTAGTTGAAGAGGGTAAGAAATAGGGTAGAAAGTTGTAAGAGATAGGAAAGAGGGAGGAGGAAATTGATGGGGGAAGTAGGAAAGTCAAGTGAGAGAAAGAGGAAGTAGGAGACGGTTCGAGTCATGAAGATCGTGTAGGGGAATTGTGAGAGGGACGGTAGGGATTGTCGTGGAAGGGTGGGAAAATAGGAGAGGATGTATGTAGTTGATTGGGAAGTAGAAAAAGTGAAAGGGTGGAAATTGGTGACAGAGGCAGTATTGGAGGAGAGGGGATGTCACGATAGGATCAGGTGGGACAGTATACGATAAAAAGAAGTGATAAGCTAGAGGGAGTGAGAGGGAGAGATTTCTGACCAATTTAGAACAATCACTAAATTTTCTAAGTAAAATAAAAATATAAAAGTTAAATATTTTAAATACAATATAAGGTAGGGTACACCCTTTTTTAGGCTCTTATTACCTGGTTGGACTATAAGCTGGGGAAGTGGAATGGGGAAGTGAATGGAAGCTGGGAAGGAAGCGAGAGGGGAAGTAGTAGATCAGAGTAGGGGAGGAAAGTAGGGAATTGTAGGAGAAGTAAGGAGAGGGATTAGAAAGGGGAAGGAGGTGGTGATAAGATAGGCTCGCATGTGATAGGATATAACAGGATAGAGTAAAAGAGGGTTGTCATAGTGTGAGAGAGGTTATTATTTTGTGCTTGCGTATGGCGCCTGCTTGAATTAATTTTTAACTTTAGATTCTGATTCAGTGACTTCAAAAATCATCTAAAACTTTATTTTAGAGCTTTTTGTTTAAAATAAGCTGAAGAACTTCGAAAAATGGTAATAATTTCCAAAACTGATCCCTCGTATCATCTCGTCTCGAGTCTTGAATCTAGCCTCGAGTCCTGTCTTGAATCTCGTTTCGACTCTCGCCTCAAAGATCGTCTCGAATCTCGTCTCGAGCCTCGAAAAGAATTCGGGCATGTGACTACTTTTTGGAAAGGGTACAAATCTTCAGTCTTCTATTTTGCAACTTTTTGAACTGAACCCAAATTCTACGTGATCAGAGGGATAAGTACCATAAATATAGTACAAAATGCAGAAGATTGAGGAAGAAGACGAGGAGACGGTAAGATTTAATGCCATCTCTTGTATTCCCTTTTGGAAGCCACCCTCAGCCCGAGGGCGGTTCCGCTAACCCCAAAAACCCCATTCCATCGAAGCATCTCACTCGCGAGCGTCACCTCGAGGGCCCAATTAGTGCCAGCACTCTTGCCACGGTTTCTGCATTCGCGTATGACTGGCGTTTTCCGGTGCACTCTCACACCTGCTCCTCTGACTACCTTCCAACCTAAAATCCAAATACGTACACCTCTACCTTTTCGTATAAATAGGTATATATAATACTTCCTTTTATCCGCATATACCAGTCATAAAATATAGATATAATGTGTGTAAGCTCACAAGGTATGCGTAAGCGCGTTTTCGCCGATCCCTTCTCCACTGCACCTACCCTCTTTCCCTCTCTTTTTGAATCTCTCTTCGACTCCCTTTCTCCCTTTTTCCACCCTCTGGAAAGGCATTATCCAATTTTCTAGCAGATATTTTGCGATATAATAATTGGGCATTCAGAAGCGTCGAGCGCCGTGGGGAAATGTGGAAGGAGTTCCTGTATTATATTTGTAGAGAGAGATAGGAAAGAGAAGAGAGGATATGAAGAGAGAAATGCCAAAGGATAGAAAGGATCCGGGAATGAGTGAAAACATTTTGCATTCGGATAGAATACCGCGGAAGATAGGCAGGTTAGTACTCTCGTTATCTTCCTAACGACCTTTTAACCTTCGTTAATTATTGTTGCTCCTACGTAACGAGCCAACATCTTAACATCGTACCATAAACTTATCTCAATGCAAACTCACATATACACAACTTGGAGGCTTGGATTCTTGAAGTCTTGGAGTCTGCAAGCAAAAGGTGCAGGTATTTTATTTTTTGTCGATCGTCCATTCACTTCCGCTAAGTGCACTGGGAAAAATGAGCTCCTGTATCCAATGTATGGAGTGTGTGTGTGTGTGTGTGCTCTTTAGGGACAATAGAATATTTTTTATTTTTATGGTATTACTTCTTTATTTAGAACCAACAACTTGCTTCAATTCCCTCCTATACTTCCCCTACATCCCCTCTTCCTCTCTCCCCACTTCACCATTTGTTTTCCTTCCTCAAATTCTTCCTCCTCGACTTCTTCTTCTCGCTTGACCTGGATACAGTCACCTTTCCCTACTTCTCTTCCCTGGTCCTCCCTCCCCCTCCTCTACTCACTGTAATTTCTAATCATTTCCTCTACTTGCTCTCCCCTTATTACCCATCATATTCTCTCCTTTCCCCTACTTCCCCTCATTTGCCGTACTTCCCCTACGTCCCTTAAACTAGCTTATCTTCCCTTTCCCCTCACTTCCCCACCATTTTTTGCCTCACTTCCTCTACTACATCACCGATAGTTTCCCCTTATTTCTCCTATTTTACCTCTCCTTATTTTCCCTACTTCCACTCTCATAATTTCCCCTCTTTTTCCCTCCTTGGAAAAAGTCCGACAGACGGACGGACTACGGAAACCTAAAAATTTTTTTGATTGACATGGTTTTATATTTAATGAAAAAATGTTGAAATTTTTCGCAAATTAATGTCGAAAGGGATTTGGAAACTCCGAAAGCTACTTTGGAAAAATTCAGTTCGCAATGCTTTCGTGGCATTTTTTAATTGTAGAGAATATTAATTTAAAGTAATATTATACAATAATTTTTCAAATGTAAATCAATATTAAATTAGTCATTTTGAATGTTTCATATCTTTAAATTATTATCATTCTTAAAAATTTCTTGGGATTATTCTAAACTTTTTAATTCTTTTAAATTCCTCGAAATCTTCTGAAGTTCTCTGAATTCTCTGATATGCCTGAACTCATTTGACTTTTTTGAATCATCTGAACTCCTTAAATTCTTCTAAATTCTCTAAATTCCTTGAAATATTTTAAATCCCTAAAATTGCCTTTATTCGCAGAATTCTTTCAATTGAGAATTCAGAAGAATTTAAGGAATTTAGAATATTTTAGGAATTCAGATGAATAAACGGAATTCAGGAAATTGCAAATCTTAGAGGAATTCAGGATATTTGAAGATTTCAGGGATTTCCGAGCATTTAGGAAATTAAAGAAATTAGGAGAATTCGGAATATTCAATAAATTCATCGAATTAAGAAAAATGACGGATTTCAGGATATTTAACGATTTTAGAATTTTTAACGATTTCACATAATTAAAAAAAATTCCAGGAATTCAGAACACTTAAAAAAGTCAGGAAATTCATAGATTAAAAAACATCCAGAAAGTTAAAAAAATTCGGAGATTTTCCGAAATTTCACGAATTCCCGAGCATTTAAGGAATTTTGAGGAATTCAGAATATTACAAAATTCAGTGAATTGACAGAATTTCAGGGATTCTCGGAATTTCCGGAAAACTGAAAACTCAAGGAATTCATGGATTTCGTGAAATTCAGCGAATTTGAGGGATTTAAGAGCATTTATTCAGATATTTTAGGGCTTTAGGAAATTTGGTAAATTTTTTTTGCTCTAAATATAAAATACTTAATTTTGAAGAAAGAAATGAAAATTTTTACTTTTTTATATATTGAACTAAGAAAACTGCACTCGTGTTTGTAATTAAAATTTTTTAATTCTAAAATATTTTAGCAACTGAATTATTTTTACAGGAATGATATCAGAAGTAAAAAAGCTGAAGGTTTTTTTTATATTTCAATTATTAATTTTTTTTGTATAGTTTCGAAGATTTAAAACTAATCCAAAAGACCTAATTGATTATAAATTAAACTATTTAATAAAAAATTGTAATATTTGGTAGAAAATTCACTTTTATGTTGAAAATTCATATTTTCGGTTTTAAAAACAAATTGTGTTCTAAATAATTTAACTTTTTGGCTTCAAAATCCAGCAATTTCGTTGAAAATTCTACTTTTTGGTAAAAAATTAATACTATGGTGGAAAAATCATCCTTTTGTTTAAAAAGTTAACTATGCCGTTAAAAGTTAAACTAGTTTTTTTAAATTTTCATATTTTTTCAAATATTCACCTCGTTAATTTAAAGTTAATATTTCTGTTTGAAATTCGTTTTTTTTTGGATAAAAATTAATTTTATATATCAAAATTTCATTACATTATTTTTGGTTGAAATTTAATCCTTCATAAATAGTTAAAAATTCAAATATTTGGAAGAAAATTTATCTTGTTTTTTAAAAATTCGTTTTTTTATGGAAAGTAATTTTTGAACCTGAACTCTGAAATATTTCTATTTCGGTTTAAAACTTATCCCTTATTGTTAAAAATTCCTCTTTTTGAGTGAAAAATTGATCCTCCAAGTTAAAAATTTATCTATCGAGTTGAGAATTCAACTATTTTGTTAAAAAAATGAATTTTTTCGTTGAATTCAACTGTTTGAAAATTCGTGTTTTTTTCAAAGTAATTTTTGAAACTGAAAATTAAGCTATTTCATGTTTGGCTGAAAACTGATAATTTTCAGTTGAAATTCAACTATTTGATAGAAAATTCATGTCATTTGTTAAAATTTTGCATTTCGGTGTAAAAATTTAATCTTCTTTGTAGAAACTTCGTCTTTTTTAAAATTCGGTTTTTAAAATTTAAAAGTAATTTTCCAAAATAAAAATTGAACTATTTGAATTGATTGATTCACCTATTTGGTTAAAACTGTAACTATTTTGTTGGAAGTTTAATTATTTTGTTGAAAAATCAGCTGTTTCGTTGAAAATTCGACCTGTTGGATTGAAAATTGAACTATTTAGTTAAAAGTTAACCTGCCGTGTTAAAAGTTAATTTTTTTATTATTCACCTGTTAATTTTTTATCAGAAAAGGGAACTTTTTCATTTCAGGTAAATAATTTATAATTTTTAAGTTGAAATTTCAACCATTTGGTAAAATTTAAATTATTTCGTTCAAACTTCAATTATTTTTTTTTTAAATTCAACTGTTTTTTTCGGCTTATCAGTTTTCTTTTGAAAATTCAACTGTTTCGTTGGAAATTCGTCCCTTTAACTGGCAAATTCAACTATTTAGTTAAAATTTGAAGTTTTCTTTTTGAAATTTCGTATTTTTAGATAGAAAATTGAACATCTTTGTGAAAAATCCGTTTGGTTTTTGCTGCTGAAAAGTAATTTTTCAAAATGGATATTTAACTATTGCATTTTGGGCAAAAGCATTCTTTTCTAGTTGAAAATTCAGCTCTTTGGTTAAAAAATGTATATATTTTATTTAAAGTTTAATTATTTTCTTCGAAAATTGGACTATTTTATTAAATTCATCCATTTTGGTCGAGAATGCAGCTGCTTCGTTAAATATTCGATCTTTTGGATTGAAAGAAAATGATTATATTTCTTGTAGTAGACATTATATAAATTTTTCATGTAAAAACTGGTTTACCCTAAAACGTTCAAGATTATATAAACGGTGACGTCAATTTCATACTGATAAGCTTCAGGCAATATTTACTCAAATTAATCACCAGAATACTTCTAACTTGGATAATTGTAATTTTTCCTCCAATTCGGAAAGATGAGAATCATTTTTGCTCTGGGCTTATTGTTAGCATTTATTTTTAATTCAATTGGTAAGAATTTTTCTGTTTTCCTGGTTTTCATGACTTTCAATTTTTCCGCTTTAATGGAAACTGAATTTAGTTAAAAAATGAATTATTTTTTTTTAAATTATTCTATCTGGTAGAAAGTTAATCTTCTGGGTCGACAAATCATATTTTTCTTAAAAATTAAATCATTAAGTTAAATATGGAACTCTTTTTTGATAATGTATTTTTCATTAAAGATTCATTAATTCCGTGTAAAATTAACCTTGTTGGGTGGATAATTAATTTTTTTTTGAAAATCAGTAGTTCTTTTGTTTATATTTTTTTTATTAAAAATGTAACTATTCTATTTTACGTTGATAATTTATTTTTGCAATTGAACATTGATATTTTCTATTTTGGAAATTCCACTTTTTCATTAAAAATTCACCTTTTTGGTAAAAAAATGAAAATATTTGTTTAAAAATATTTTCGTGTGGAAAACTCATCTCTTTTGTAGATAAATCGTCTTTTTGGATTTCAGATTTAACATATTTGTTCAAAAATTTGTTTTTCTTGCATGAAAAACAATTTTTTAAGTCAACTATGGAACAATTTATCCTTTTTGGTGAGAAATGAAACCATTCGGGTCTAAATTAATCTAGTTTTGATAAGTAGTTAAAAATTCGATAGAAAAGACTGTTTGATTGAAAATTAACTTTTTTGTTAAAAAATTAATATTTTTATTTTAACTCTTTGGTTAAAAAGTATACTTTTTTAAATGTAGGTTTCTTAGTAGAAAACTATATTTTTTGTTAAAAAATCACAATTTCGGGTTAAAAATGTAATTTTTTTGTAGATTATTATTCGTACTTTGATTTTAAAATTAAATTTTTTTCGTTTAAATGTCAACTATAACATTTTTGTTTGAAAACTCATCTTGTTAGAATTTAAGAAATTTAAATTAGATTAGAATCCAAATTGAGAATCCTATTTAATGTCCAATAATGAAAGTGATGCAAACTATTGTTTTTGATGAGAGCTTGCATCAACTCATCTTTTAAGGTTGAAAATTGAACGTTTTACTTAAAGTTAAACTTATTTCTTAAAAGTTTTTTTTTTGTGAAAATCAATCATTTTAGTTGAAAATTCTTTTTTTTTAAATTGATTTTTTAAACTAAAACTTTGTGATTCATCCTGTCATTTTAAAACATTTTGAAGCTTTCCGCAAATAACAACTTGTCCGGGCCAATCATATTCTATCTCAATCACTATTTTTTCCAAATCTCTCCATAAAGATTTTTGAAAATTTTGGATTTATTTGTTTGACCTGTGTCCCAAAATTCCACCGCATATTTGTACTGTTTATCAAAGGTACTTTCTGAAAAAAATGAATTTTAGAAAGAAATATATCGTCTCTTCAGTGAAGTCAAGAGATAGATTTTTGTTCAGAAAAAAATCAAATTTAAAAAAAGGTTTTTAATTTATTTTCCATCTCGTCGTAAAATTATGTTTCCTTTATAATTCCTTTAAATATCGTCTCTATATCTTTTTGCAGAATTAAGTTTACAGTCTGGCTGTAACCCTGATGACAATTGTCCTAGTACTCTCCTGCAACTGGGTTTTGGCCAACCTGCTTCTTCTTCTTCTCATTCTCCTGCTGAACCTGAGCCTCATCTACTCGCCAGGTCCAGATCTCCTCGTGCCAAGTCGCCTCCTGCCAGGTCTCGCCCTGCCATGTCTCCTCCTGCCAGGACTCTTCCTGCCATGTCTTCTCCTGTCAGGACTCTTCCTGCCATGTCTTCTCCTGTCAGGACTCTTCCTGCCATGTCTCCTCGTGTCAGGAGACTTCCTGTCATGTCTCCTCCTGCCAGAGCTCCTCTTCTCGAGACTTCTTATTTAAATGTACTTGGATATGGACTTGGGCAGCTTGGAATTATTCGGCTTGTTCCCAGAAAGAATCCGCACCGGCAATTTGAATTTCGAAGATATACTTTTCATCCCGATTCGCTACTTAAGTATCCAATAAAATCAAAAGTCTATCGGCCCATTCCAATTACAGAACAAATTGTATTAACGTCATCAAATGGTAACGCTCTTGCAATACTGAGGACTAGTGATGTTCTTACTGGAATATATAGAGGAAAGTATCGAGCGAAAATAAACATAGGAAGCGGCAGGATTACGGATTTGACCCAAGAAGAAGTTGATGAAGTTCCAGTGGGCCCAATTTATCCAATGAGGTGGCATTTTAGTGTAGTCGTTGTAAACTACGATACTCTACACTGAAAAATTACTAGATCCAAGGAAATGCGTTTATTTGATTTCTTCTCCTTGAACGAAAGACTTATTTAGTGAAGTTCCGTAAATATTGTTAACAAGCCAACAAGTTATGCTTCGATTTAAGGAAATAATGACTTCAATAATAAAATAAAATATAAAAAAATATTTCTTTGCAATAAATGTGAAAATTATTCCAAAAAATTTCTTGGGAGCTGAGCAAGTATTTTATTTGAATCTGCTTTTCAAACCCTAAGAAACTTAACGAAATATTTTTTACATTTTTTCCTATTGCACTTTTATAAATAATTCTTAAGTTTTCTCGACTTTTCAAAAAACCTGCCCTGTACCCTCTTTTTCTATTTATTCCCTTAAATGCGAACTGAATCAATAGAATCCAATAAAACTGTCTGACTATTTTTGGTTAAAAAATCTTTTTTTATTTGGAATGTCTAGTATTATATTTTTGTTTATAATTTTTCTCGATTCATTAAAAATTATAACATTTGGTTAAAAACTTAATTATTTGGTTGAAAATTTAACTATTTAGTTACGAAGTTGTCTTTGGCAAAGATTCAACTAATTGATTGAAAACTGAACTATTTTGTTAAATATTTGCTCTTCGTGTGGAAAATGAATTTATTTGGTTAAAGAATTGTTCCATTTTATATTAAAAATTGACATTTTTATTTGAAAATTAATCTAGTTAAAAATTTGTCTTATTTGGTAGAGAAATTCATCAATTTGTTTAAAGATGCCTCTATTTGGTTAAAAGTGAATCTTTTCTAGTTAAGGGCTCTATTGCTTTATTCAAAATTCGCCTTTAAGGTTGAATCTTTTTTGGTTGAAGTATCAAATATTATATGTTTTTAAAAATAATTAAACTTTTTTTTGAAAAATCAATTATTCGGTTAAAAATTAAACGATTTATTTAAAAACTTAACTATTTGGTGGTAAATTAAGTTGTTTTTTTTCATTCATATTTTTTCTGAAAATGCGTCTTTTAGTTTGAAAATTAAACTTTAATATTGAAAATTCATCTTTCTTGTTTGAAATTGACCTTGTTTTGAAAATTTAAATGTCTTCTTAAAAATTTATCTTTGTAATTAAAACATCAACTGTATTTTTAACAATTAATCTTTCTTATTTGAAATTCAAATTTTGTTGTTGAAATTTAACTATATTCGGAAAATGTGTCTTTCTGATTAAAAATGTAACTATTCTGTTAAAAGTTGAACGATTCTGTTAAAAGATAAATATTTATCAGAAAATGTAGCTGTTCCATTTTTATTTAAAAATTCATCTTTTATAAGTTAAAAATTTAATTAATTTCGAGAGAGCTCCTCCATTCTCTTGAAATTTGATCTTTTGAGGTGGAAATTAATCTTGTTTATAGAGCATTTATCAATTTGAAAATTGTTTTTTTCATTGTTCAAAAATAATTATTAAGCTGAAAATTTAATTATTCAATTTTTAGCTGTAAACTTATCTCTTCTAGTATAAATTTCATCTATATAATTTAAAATTTTACTATCGTCCTTTTGGATGTTTCTTTTTTTTTGTTTGTTAGAAATTTATTTTATTTGGTTAAAAATTCGATTATTTTGTTTAAAATTTAACTAGCTTCTTAATAATTGTTTTTTATTTCGAAAGTTGATTTTTTTATGTAAAAAGTCTACTATGATAGTTAATTTTTCTTATAGATTGGTCTTTTTAGATAGAAAATTTCTGCTTTTAAATTGAAAATTAATCATTCCGGAATACAAATTCATCTTTTTCTTCTAAAAACGTTGTTTTGTTTACCTTGAGAACAAGACTGCTTTGTTCAAAATGATATGGAAGTTTAATTTTCGCTGTTTTAAAAACTTGATCATTTTGTTAAAAATTCCACCTTTTTGTTGAAAATTGATCTTTTTAGGTTTAAAAGTCAACATTTTCTAAAATATTCAATATTTTATTGAAAGTGTGATATATTTTGACTTGAATTCTTAGGAATGTGCTAATTAAATTAGTGGTGTTAAGAGGAATGTATTTCCTTATTATTATTATTGTTAGACTGTAGTCTTAAATAATTTTTAAAATAATCTACAATATATGTTTTAGCTTGGACTCTGAAGAAATTTAGTCCTTGTCAAAATTGATACAAAAAAGCCATTAATATCGAACAAAAATAATTTTCAGTGCTTAAAAATCAATCAAAAGTATGTAGCTTGTGACCTGCAAAATAAAAAAATATTCTGTAATTTGTTTGCCAGTGGCCAAAAATCACCATATTATGAGTCTATTACGCCCCCAGAAAAATCAGCGTTAGATAGTTCTACAGTCTCATAAAATGGGGGGTTTGGAACAAAATATCGTACACCACTCGTAGGGTTACCCACGCCTTCACGTGGAATTCAATATTCGTAAGTGTGACCAGAACTTGTGACTTACTATACCATTATCGTTTATAACACTCCACATTTTAGAAGACAAGGACCTAACAAAAACTCGAGCAGCTTCACATCAGATTTCTATTATTTCTAAACCTGTCGCCTTTCATCATACATCGTTCTCCTCCTTCCCTTGCTCATCCGAAAAAAAACCTTTTCAAATTTCTTTTATATCTTCCTGACCTGCAACATACCCACTACGAATGGATGTTACGTAACACCCGCGGAACTACAAATGCCAGTTTTATAATCTCTACCCCTTCGCAAAAGGTGACAATGGGGCAGGATAATCTTCTACTTTTAACCTGACAAGGATTGTCCCTGGATTTTCGTAGACAGCCGTGCTACAGTTTCCGCGTTAAGTCGAACCTCGGGATCTAGTTTCTTGATTCTGACCTCAGAAGATCTCATATATATTATATAGATATATAGATATATAGATATAGGTCTAGAAGTGAGAAGCAAAAACCACCCCTAGAGTCCTCTGGGACTTAGCTTTACCATCGAATCTCGGTGCGACAATGGATTCCAAGTTACTTCAGCTGTCAATCAAAGCCGCTCGGCTTCATCAGGGTTTCTTTCATTCAGTGAGACTTTCCAGGGGTGTACTGATAAACTATTTTCGAGAATCCCGACGACTTTAATCTCATTGTTGTCGGATTATCGGGAAGACCGAGATATGCTCCTGGTTCTATTATGGGAGATAATAAAATCCTTTGCAAAGACGTGTATGATCTTACCGTCTCAAAAAAGCCTCAGGAAAATGGGATTGTTACATATTTTCAATTTTTTGCCCTAGTTGAATTGAAAAAGTAATCTTAATTATGGGAGAAAAGGTTTTTCAAATAATTTTGAATATTTTTTTTTCAAAGTTTGAAAGTATAATATTTGAATTTTAAATTTGCGCGGGGAAATCTGATTGGTATTTGGTATTTTAAGTTGTGACGTCAGGTGGCAAGCTTTCTGCACACCAGGCACTAAAAAAATAGGGGAGTTTATCAAAGCACCTAGCTGTTGGTCGATTGAATTATTTTTTTTTTGTTCTTTGCTGTCGAAATTTAATTGAATGAAAACTTAACTCTTCCACTTTTTATTAAAAATTGATGTATTTTTAATAAAAATTCGTCTCTTTTTGTTGAAAATTAATCTTCTTGATTATAAATTCACCTTTTGGGTTGAAAAATATTTTCCTTGAATGAAAAGTCAACTATTTTGTTCAAAATAAATTTTTTTTTTTAGAAAATTATTCCTTTTTTTCAGAAATTCGTTTATTTTTATTAAAAATTCATTTCATTCGATAAAATTCAACTATTTTGATGAAAATTTGTAGTTTTCTGTTTTGTTAAAAATTAACTTTATTAAATGAAAACTTAAGCATGTATTGAAATTATCAGATAAACAGTGTATTTATTTCTAGTTAAAAATTCTTCTTTTTGATAGAAAATTATTCTTATTCTTTGAAAATTCATCTGAAACTCCTTTATTAATTTGAAAATTATTTTTTAATTAAAAATAAATCATCCCTTTTTTGTTTCAAAATGCATCTTTTTGAGTTGAACATTCATTCATATATGGTTGAAAATTCATGAATTTTGTTAAAAATTCGTTTTGTTTGATAAAATATTATTCTCCGCCGTGGATAATGGTTGAAAAGTTCCCAATTTCGTTAAAAAACAATTGTATTGGTGTTAACTTTTTTATCTGAATATTTAACCATTCGATTTTTTTAACTCTAGCCTTTTTAGGCGAACATGTAACTATCTTCGTCAACAATTTATTTTTTTATTATTTTGAAAATTTAAGCAAGTTGTCGAAACTTCAGTTTTCTTGTTACTGAAATTAATTAAATGATAATTTCACTTTTCTTTGTCTGAAAATTCAACTATGTGGTTGAAAATTTAACTTTTGTGGTAGAAAATTATTCTTCTTTTAAAATTCATCTATTTGGGTTGCAATTTCGTATCTTTGTTTAAAAATTAAACTATTTTTTTGAAAATTCGCCTTTATGGTTAAAAAATGTATTTTTTTAGTCAAAATTCTTTTGCTTTGGTTGTAAGTTGAACTATTTTGTTGAAAATCCTTTTTTGTTTTAAACATACTTTTTAAACTGAAAGTTAAACATTTTTTTTTTTGAAAAATGTATGCTTTTTAGTTAAAAAATGTATTTTTTTTCTTGTTTTAAAATTAATTCTTCTACTTGAATATTTACGTATTCCATTTTTTTAAATTTATGTTTTTTAATTCTTTTGTTAGAAAAATGCTTTTTTTGTTGAAAAGAAAAATTTTAAACTGCACCATTTTATGTTGAAAATTTAATATCGTCAGTTGAAAATGCAATTATTTGGTTGGAAAACCCTTCCTGTTGGGTAAAATATTAATCTCTTTGTCTCAAACTTTATTTGTTTGTTTAAAATTTCAAATATTTTAAAAAATATTCAAAAAAATTCAAAGGAATTTTAAAATTATTTCAATAATCGGAAGTGACCTTAAAGGATTTTTAGAGATTTTAGAGTATTTTTTATAACTCCAAGGAATTTAAAAGTGCTCAAAAAGTTTTCGAGGGTTTTTAAAAACTTGAAATATTTTAAAGTGTTTTTTAAAAGATTCTGAAAAATTTTCAAGATCTTTAAAAAGTTTCAAAGCATTTCAAAATATTTCAAAGCATTTGAAATATTTTAGGGTATTTTCAAATATTTGAAGAAATTTTCAATCGATTCGAATAATTTGAAAGTATTCAAAACGATTGCAAAGATTTTAGTTAGATTTACAATAATTTAAAATATTTTAGGGTGTTTTCAAAAATTTGTAGGAATTTTTAAATAGAGTTCAATAATTTTCAAAATTTCCAAAATATTTGAATGATTTAGGGGAATTTTAAAAACTTTCAGGGAACTTTATAAACACGTTTGTTTGAAAAGCGCTTTTCTCAATAGGTGTTAACATTGAAAAGGAATTTTTCTATTGCTGAAATCGTTTAAATATTGTTTTAAAATGACAAAATTTTTAAACAACATAACTGTAATTTTTAAAGAACATAACTGTAATTTTGATTTTTAAATTTTTGTTTGTATTTTAAATCAGCGACCTGAAAACCCCAGATTAAATAGCTTTAATAAAATCGTTTTTTAACAATTTCGCTCAGCAATATGGGATCCGCAATTTTGATTTTTGAAATTTTCAGTTTGTATTCTAAATCAACGACCTTTGAACCCCCCGATTACTATTTTTTAATCAAATCGGCTTTATTTTTACATTTCTGATCCGCCATGTTGCATCCGCAATTTTTATTTTTGAAATTTTAAGTTTGTATTTTAAATCAGGAACTCAAAAAAAAGCGATTAGCAATGTTTAATAAAATCGGTTTTGTTTTTACAATTTTGATCCGCCATATTGGATGCGGAATTTTGATTATTGAAATTTTAAGTTTTGTACTTTAAATTAGCATCGCGAAAAACTCCTGATGAACTATTTTTAATAAAATCGGATTGGTTTTACAATTTCGATCCGCAATATTGGATCCGCAATTTTTATTTTTAAAATTTGGGTTTGTATTTTAAATCAGTGACCTGAAAATCCCAGATTAAATAGTTTAAATAAATGGGTTTGGTTTTACGATTTCAATCTGAAGTATGGGATCCGCAATTTTGACTTTTAAAATTTTCAGTTTGTATTGTAAATTAGCGAACTGTAAACCCCCGATTACTATTTTTTAATCAAATCGGTTTTCTTTTTATAATGCCGATCTGCCATATTGGATCCGCAATTTTGATTTTTGAAATTTCAAGTTTGTATTCGAAATCAGGAACTCGAAAAAACCCCAATTAGCTAATTTAAATAAAAGCGGTTTGATTTTACAATTTCAATCCGCAATTTTGTTTCTTGAAATTTTTGCTTGTACTTAAAATCAGCGACCCTAAACACCCCTGATTGGATAGTCTTAATAGAATCGTTTCGGATTTGCAATTTCGATCCGTAATATTGGATCCGCAATTTTTGCTTCTGAAACTTTGTTTAACAAAGTCGATTTGTTTTTATAATTCCGATTCGCCATATTGGATCCGCAATTTTGATTTTTGAAATTTTAAGTTTGTATTCTAAATCAGGAACTCGAAAAACCCCCGGCTAGCTATTTTTAATAAAATCAGTTTTGTTTTTACAATTTCAATCCACTATATCGGATCCGCAATTTTGATTTTTGAAATTTTAAGTTTGTGCTTTAAAGCGATCCAGAAAACACCCGAGAACATAAAATGTAAAATCGAATCGTGTATGTTTCAAAATCATTAATTTAATGATGATATTAATTTTTATAAAGAATTATGATAAACAAATAGTAAACTATTTCATTTTCTGCTACAAAACAATATGTTTTCAATCAGAACTCCAAAATTTACGGAAATTTCTGAAAATTGCCGGAAGTTTGTAAAAAAATTTTAATTGAATTTTGTGCAATTTACGACAAGTTGCCATAAATTACCTTTAATATTACTTTAAATTACCAAAATTTCCCAAAATTCATCGAAATATTTAAAATTGAATTTTGGGTATTTTATGGTAATTTACCATATTTACCTATAAAATTACCAGAAATCACCGCAAATTTCCGGAAATTTATAGAAATTTTTAAATTGAATTTTGGGAAATTTATTGTAAGTGGCGACAAATTACCTGTACTATTACCATAAATTACCCACAATTTCCTAAATTTCCGGAAATTTAAAAAAATGTTTATAATAATTGTTCGAACAGTTTTTTTAAAAATAATATTCTCCGTCAATTTTGTTAGAAAGTTTTTTATGTAATATTTTGTTAAATTTATTTATTTATTTTTTACAGAAATTTATTGCAAAGCGTAAAATAAAAAACTGCTACAAAGTCTAGTGTGAAATAAGATGTATATAAATAATGTTTAGTTTTTTATTTAAGCAAAAAAATTCTTTAATGTTTAAACAAATAATTTATTACTTACATTAATTATAAACTCACTTTACCAAAAAGGTTGACAAAAAGTAGACAAATTTGTGAGAAAGCCTAAACTTTTTAGCATTATTCTAAGAGAAGATAGACACATCAATATTAAATTATTTAAACAATTATGTTTGTTAACCTTGATTACTTATTACCTTATTCAAAGTGAAAAGCTATAGAAATGTGAAAATTTCAGAAAAATCTGCTAATTTCGAGCATTATTCAAAGAGAATGTTAATAAAAATTATAACAAATTGTTTAATATATTATTTTTGTTAACTTAAATTATATATTACCTCGTTCTAATGACTAAGTCAACAAAAAAGGAGAACTTGGAAAATTACCAAATAATAAAAAATTCCCGGACATTTAAATTCACGACAGTTTATAATATTACAGAATTTGAAAATTCCCGAACGAAAATTTGTTTGAATAATAAGAGTCCCGAATGGAAAAATTCCAAAATGATAAAATTTCTTAATTGAAAAATTGCCGAATAATAAATTAAAGTATGGGAAAATTTCTGACTAGTGAAAATCCTGAATAATAAAATTTCCAAATAATAAATTACCGAATTGAAAAATTCCCGATTAATAAAATTCCCGAATGATAAAGTTCCTGAATAAAAAAGTTCCGCATAATAAGATTTCCAAATGATAAATTTCCCGAATGTTTACATGTCTGCATCGGAAAATTCCCAAATAATAATTTATATATGACCGAATTTGAAAATTCCCGAATTATGAACATTTCAAGTAATAAATTTCCCAAATTGAAAAATTCCTGAATTGGAAAATCCTGATTAATAAATTCACGAATTGGAAAATTCCCGAATAATAAATTTTTCGACAGCTTATAATATTACCGAATTCGATAATTCCCGAACGATAAAATTTTCAAATAATAAAATTTCCGAATTGCAAAATTTCTTAATAGGTAACATTTGGATAATAAAATTCCCGCATAATAAATTACCAAATTGGAAAATTGTTGAATCGTAAAATTCTCGACAGAAAATTGCTGATTTATAAAATATCTGAACTAGAATATTCCCGTATTATAATTTTTAATATTTAACGTTTTTGTCGGGAATTTTTTAATTCGGTAATATTAAAAGGTGGGGAATTTTATAGTGTCGAGAATTTATTTTTTCGGCATTTTTCAATTATCCCTTTTGAGTATTATTACAAAAGAATATTGTTGTAAATAATAAGAAAGGTTATAAACAATTATTTCTTTTTAATTAATTCATCGTTCTAAGTTAAAAATGAGAAACAAGTTGAACAAACTGAAAAAAATGCGACTTTATAAGTCTATTCTAAGATAATATTGCTGTAAACAATAAATTTAAATGTAAACAACCTTCATTTAAAAAACTGAAAAAAATATAAATAAGTGCAAAAAGTTCTCAAATCGCGTGAAACTTTGTGAGGCTTGCGGAACTTCAAAAAATATTTTTTAAAAAGTTTTTTGTAGGTTCGAATAAATTTTTGGGCAATATGGATGAAAATTCTCGAAAAAATTTGGACCACCTTATTATAGATTGATGAATTAGCTAAAGTTTAAGGATTTAAATTTTGAGGGAATCATTTGCATTTTCATTTAAAAAAATGGTTTCACTCTGAAGTACTTGGTGCAAACTGAAGCTTTTGTAGCGAAACTCCATTTTGCGGGAACGCGATGCCATCGAAAGTGCAGCCTGAAGCGTCGTCGAGTGTCGTTGACAATACCGCGAACTTATCCGCGAACCGACGACAACTCCTGCCCGGACGGGGGTGCGCGTCGCCAAGTATCATTCAATTGCATATCCCAATTAAATAACAGGCAAAAGGGCGACGTACCGTCCTGGAGCGTCTCGACGCCCCTAATTGCGAATAAAAGTCAAGAAAAAAAGGAGCAAAGAGACAAATAAACAGTGATGAATTCTCAATTCATTGCATTTCAATAAGCATATTTAACAAATTTATTTATTTTTTAAAAGTATTCAAATTATAAACACGCAATTAATTAAATGTTAAGAATTTAGGCTTTTCTAGAGATTTTTCGCTGTAGTTTTTTGAGACTTATGATGCATAATGATTTTCTGAAAGTCTTCACCTAGGATGATTAATAATGAAATTCATTAGCGAACAAAGTCGGAGCGGTATGTATTTCTGTGAAATTTACGAGGGCAGGGGGTAAATTTGGCCGAGAAACGGGGCAAAGTCGGCTAGAAAACAGCGTTAAGTTCGCTAATGCGTGGCGTTAAGTAGGCTAATGCGTGGGGGGATACGGGTTAAAGTAGGCTAGCGATACATTAAAGTGGGCGCGTGTACGTAGTAAAGTTGGTTAGGGTACGGCATAAATCTGCTTAGGGAGCAGGCTATAGTCGACTAGAAAACAGCGTTAAGTTCGCTAATGCGTGGCGTTAAGTAGGCTAATGCGTGGTGGGATACGGGTTAAAGTAGGCTAGGGATACATTAAAGTGGGCGCGTGTACGTAGTAAAGTTGGTTAGGGTACGGCATAAATCTGCTTAGGGAGCAGGGTATAGTCGGCTAGAAAACAACGTTAAGTTCGCTAATGCGTGGGGTTAAGTGGGCTAATGCGTGGGGGATACGGGCTAAAGCAGGCTAGTGTTCAATTAAAGTCGGCGCGAGTAGGCAGTAATAGTGGTTAGAGTACGGCAAAAATATGGTTAGGGAGCCGGGTATAGTCGGCTAGGGGACAGGCTTCAGTTGGTGAATGCGTGGGGAAAAGTAACTAGCTTAGGGGTAAAGCCGAATAGTGTAGGGGTAAAATCGGCGACGCTACAAAGTAAAGCTCGCCATGGTACAGGGTAAGTTTGTTTATAGAATAGGTTAAAGTCGGCTAGGGAATAGGGTTAAGTTGCCTAATGTGTGGGGTTAAGTAAGACAGGGTACGGAATAAAGTTGGCTGGGGTAGGGGTAGAGTCTTCGAGGGTATGAAGTAAAGCTGGCTAGGGTAGGAGGTAAAGTCGGATAGGGAACGGGGTAAATTCGTCTCATGTACAGGCTAAATTCGGCCATGGTACAAAGTAAATTGGGCTATAGTACGGGGTAAATTTGGTTAGGAAAAAGGGTCAAATCGACTAGGGAACTGGCTTAAGTTGGCTAATGCGTAGGGTATAGTCAGCTATGCTAGGGGTAAAGTCGCTACGAGTACGTAGTAAAGTTTGTTAGGGTAGCAGGGCAAAGTCGGTTGGGGAACGGGGTAAATTCGGCTAATG
This sequence comes from Acraspis erinacei, assembly GCA_035041075.1. Classification (NCBI taxonomy): domain Eukaryota; kingdom Metazoa; phylum Arthropoda; class Insecta; order Hymenoptera; family Cynipidae; genus Acraspis; species Acraspis erinacei. The sequence continues at coordinate 113,533,141 of JAWWLR010000034.1, forward strand.
TACAGGGTAAAGTCGGCTATGGTAGATAGTAAAGTTTGCTATGGAAAGGGGTAAATGTGTTAGATAGTAGGGTAAAGTCGGCTAGGGTACAGGGTTAAGTTGGTTAATGCCTAGGGTAAGGTCAGACAGGGCAGGGGTAAAGTCGGCACGAGTAGTTAGTAAAGTTGGTTAGTGTACGGGGTAAAGTTGGCTAGGGAACGGTGTAAATTCGGCTAATGTACAGGGGCAAAGTCTGCTAGGTTATTATTTTCCTTTTTTTCATATTTGGGACTTCAAAAAGTCGAAAAAATGATATCCCAAAAACCGTACAGTTGATAATGCAGAAACCCTTATAGTTTGGTTCGAATGTATATCCTTCATACTTATTCCCCAGAAAGGAAATAAGGTTTGGGAAATTAGGTGGTTGGAGGGCGAATAAGGGAAGAGCAAGTAAAAAAATTAATGAAACGGGCAGTAGCAGATAAGGCAAATAAGGTGATGGGAAGTAGGAGAAGTAATCGAAAATGAGTTGATGGGAAGTATGGAAAGGTAGAGACATTAGAAGAAGAGCAGTAACATATGAGAGGAAACGATGGAGCAGACTTAAGGAAAGTGATAAGAAATTAATCATTAGGAATTAGAGGAAGTGAGAGACTAGAAGAAAATGCGGGGAAAGTGGAGGATAAGTCATGTGAAATAAGAAGAAAGGATGTGAGAGAAAATTAGCGGAGAAGAATTAGGTGAACTTGGGGGAGGGAAAGGTAGAGAAACTAGGGGGAAAGGGGGGTAATTTGGGCTTTCGTAATATGTAGGGAAAGGGAATTAGGAAAGGGAAGTGGATGGAAGTATGGGAAATTCTTGGAAGTGATGGTGGGTACTGAGGGAAGTGAAGGGAGGACTAGTGGAATTTTTCGGGTGAGCAGGGAAGGAAAGGTGATGG
>JAWWLR010000034.1:113579514-113595319 GCA_035041075.1 Acraspis erinacei
ATTCGAATACCATGTTTGCAATTTTACCTTACGCTTGTATTTTAGAAGTCTTGTAGATGTATTGTAGAATTCCAAACGTTTTTAACAGTGTAGAGATATCAAAACAATTAATCCGTTTGATCAATTTGTCGTATCCAATTGATACCTGGTAGTTTTGTGTGATGTTAAATTTATTTATCAGAAGAATAGTTTGACTTTATATTAAACAACCTTAAAGATATCTTTATCATGGAAATTTGATTCTGGAATTGTATTTATTAAATTACGATCATTATAATATACACATAATTATTTCAATGAACCATTAAGCCAAACTGAAAGACAATTGTGATACATTGAAAACTTCTATCAATGTAATCTCAGAACATGGAAAAGAATTTCAAGGAGGAGAAACAGGTAGTTTATAGAGTACATTTGTTATCAGTTTCCCACTTTACTACCTACATCAAGCGGCTTCTATATACATTAGAGAGAGGATTTATAAAAATTATCAGTTGCCATTTACGTGCTTCTAAACGGGTACTAATTAAATTAATTGTCCTTTCGGATTATTTATAAACACATCAGAAAATGAGGCTTCTTCTATGTGTTCTTTTTCCCATATTAATTCTGTTCTTAAACGAAATTGGTAAGTAGCATAATAATAATTTGTTAGTACTTTGCAAATGTAGATCCTCAATCAACATCTGGATAGTTTAGCTCAGAAATAAGATTTCTTTATTTAGGATGTTCTTTCTTATGGAATGATAGTGTTTCATTGTCAGTTTTCAGTCTTAGGACATTTTGTGTACAATTTAATTAACGAGACTACTTTTTACAGAGGCCTCAAATTTAGGAAAACTTAATTTACCTTCGTCATATTCTGAAAAAGATACAGACAGAATCGAGCATTTGGCCACTAGTAGAGCTTCACCTAATCTTCATACGAGGAACTTAATGCCCCCATCGCCATCTCCTTCAAGAGGATATAATGCTCTCGATTTGGTTAGACCTTATCAGCAATTACCTAATCCCGACACTAGACTCCAACTAGGTATGCCAGGACATGATGAAGAAAAATTGAAAAATCCTTTAACTTATTCGGATCGTCTTGAAGGTTCTAGACATGGCAACAATAAAGGAAATGACGAAAAAAAATTGAAAAATCTTTCAAATTATGTAAGTCGTCCTGAAGGTTCCATGTATGGCTATCATGATCAAGGTGCAAAAAAATCGATAACAGGAGTGTTATATAAAGACTTAGGTAAAAATGATCCTTTACGCGAATTTGTGGATATCATAGAACATTATGACCATTCTCTTGATAACCCAAATGCTAGTCGTGGAATGTCCGGAAGTGGTCCAAGCAATAATCTTCGAATTGGAGGTAATAATCAACAATATCATTCAACTGAAGAACATCCTCCTGAAGGTTACAGAAGACCAACTATACCATCGATCTCAGAAGAAGTAAAGAGTAGACCTCGTCGAACTCGCAAACAAAAATAATACTTCTAGTTCAATCAGACAACTATATTGAAAAATAATATGCACGTGTGCACATACCTTCAATATTTATAACATTAAAATAACTATATAAGCTGTGTTTTTTTCCTGTAATTTTGTTTTTGTAGCAACAATTTTAAAATCTCTTTGTAAGTTACTTTATACCGAAAACATGAGTCATTTTAGTATGTTCAAGAAAGGAGAATGCGTGAGCGGTTTTTCCTTATACTTGATTCTATTGTAAATTGTATTGTTCAAACATGTATGTTTTCACATAATGTTTCTTGTATAATATTTTTATAAATACAGTTATTATTTATTCAAAATATTGTATTCATAACGCTTTTTATCTTTCAATGGTGTTTCTTATAACAGATTATTGAAAAAATTTGGTGGAAAAAGTTGATTCATGAATTTTTAAATAAAAAATTAGTCATGTTTCTTATACGAGAAAGCAAATACTTCTGGTGTTTAATTATGCTGATAAAGCAAAGTCTACATTCACAATTATTTCTTTATCTTGGATATCATTATTTTTAAACTCGGCAATTATAAATGATGTAATTTTCAACGTTTCTAGAATAATTTAACTTTAATTTTGCTTGATACGACGTGTTAATCGTTAAAATTTCAATAATTTAAATTTAAAATTATGATTTTGAATGTGTTATTCTAAAACAGTTTAATTTTAGAGACCTTCCTATCATCAGTGAGATTTCGAACAACTCGAACTAACCGAGCAGATTATTTCCGACTATACTACACATGTTTATTTTTAAGCATATTTGTTTCTTGTTAAGATTAGATGAAAATAATGTCCCTGATTTTCTGAAGAAAATTTTAAAATTTTAAAACTTTCAGATACGTCAATTTAAAATTTCAACAAAACTGATCGTTTTGAACCAAAAAAGACTACATTTCTTCCAAACAGAAGAAGTTTCTAAAAAAAAAATTTGTCAGCCAAAAGAACAAACTTGGAACTTAAAAAGATGAATCCTCCACAAGAAATGTTATTAGGGATATTTCAAATTAAAATAATTTCTATATTGAGAGTTATATTCTTCAAAAAGGGCGAATTTTCCACAAAATATTTCAATCCTCTACTGAAACACTTGCTTTAGAAGAAAAAAATGAAATTTCAATCAAAAACGCAGTTTTGCCAAAAAAAATTATATTTTAAACCGAGATTATGAGTCTTTAAAGAGAAAAATCAGGATTCCACAAATAAGTTTAACTTTTAATCAAGTAGTTGAATTTTCACCACCAAAATATTAATTCCCAAAGCAAAATCAAGAAGTTAATATTTCATTCCATAACTGTTTTTTAGCAAGGGACAAGTTTGAGTGCCTTCAAAAATGAAAGGTCCACAAATACACAAATGTAAATTGTTGATTGTCCATTCTCTTTTGTTAAATCTCCTTGGGCTTTAATGAAAAAAACAAAATTTTAATAAATTTATATTATTACAATTTATAATATGTGCAGGTGTTGAAAAACACGTATTCTAATTATCTAGTTATTAAATTTAAAAAAATAGCACATCATATAAAAAAACAAATTTTGTTATTAAACTTTTTAATACAACTTGCTTCGTTTTTTCTTAAATTTAATTTTGGTACTTTCAATGTTATTTTTTGCTATTTAAACTAAAAAAACGCATCCTGGCGTAAAGTAGCTCGAAGGAAATTTGTAAATATAATTTGGTCGAAAAATTACATTAGTTAAAATGTTATTGTAGCTTGTGTTGTTTTTCTGAAAAGTTATTCTTCTTTCTTGTCGAATGTATTATTATAACGAAAATTTATTATAAATTTGTAGATCTTTTCAGAATGAAATTTTTTTTTTCATTTATCAGTTTGAAATTTTCAAAAATATTTTTCAATTTACTCTTCAAATTCATTTTTCATGATAAAATCTCATTAAAATATTGTTAGGAATCTTAGAGCGTTGTTTTTTATACTTGAAACCTATACTAATTTACAAAAAACTTAGTTTTGTTGAAATCTTCCACATTCTACTATTTCATTAAATTTTTTTTTAATCTTCTCAAGATTCAAATTATTTTGTTTCTTCCTAAACCTTGCATAACTTCAGAATATTGACGATCTTGATTATTAACAAATAAATACATATAACCTTATCTTATATGGATAAGGGCTTTTCTATAGAATATTTTTGTCACTTATAAAAAATGATAAGTTCAGAAGAGAGTTGTCACCTTGAGTATTGAAGAATCAGTTAGAGTTTATATTTTGACGTTTATAAATAATTTTTAAATTTAAAGTTCCTCTTTTAGAGATTTTTATTTACAATAGTCCAGAAGATTAAAAGGAATAAACTAAAAACAGCCACCAAAAGTCATATTCACGCAGTTTCGAAAGTTGGAGAGGGGAAGTTTAGGAGGAGAATCATTAAGGAGGAAGAGGATTAAGGGGAAAGTAGGAGGGCGCTGGTGTACATGATGGGAAAGGAAAGAGGGAAGTATAAGAAATTAATGAGTGGTGGTTAAATGGGGGCATGTAGGATGGGACGGAAAGTATGTTGGGACAGAGGTGGGAAGGGATAGGAGGATATAGAGGAAGAAAAGGAGAATTGGGAGGAAATTGAGAAAGGAAAGTATGTGCCAGCAGAGGAAGTGAGGGTATGGAGGTGATGAAGGTCAAGGAAAATTAAAGGAGGAAATGTGGTATAAAAAAGGAGACGAGATAAGGATGGGAGAAGTAAAAGAGGAAAAGAGATACCAGTTGAGTGGAAGCTGTGACAATAGAATGAGGGAGGAGAGGGTGAGTTGGGTGAATTAGAAGGGGATGGGGGAGTATCATATGCAAGGGCAAGTTGGGAAGTTGGGAAAAGTGTGGGATATAAGTAAGCGAAGAGAAAAATGGAGTAACCGAAAAGAAGGGAAAGACATGTGTGGGGAGAAGAAGGCAAATGAGGTAATTGTGAGGATACTTAGGAAAAAGAATTAGGCAGCGGGAAGAGAACCGAAGGTAGGGATGTGGAGGAAAATCAGGAAAGGCGTTGTAATGGAAAGATTGAGATGGAAGTAGCGGGCTGGATTACTGGAAGCCTTAAAGGAGAGTAGAAAGGTATATAAGAAGAAGAATAAAAGATAAGAAGAGAGATTTAAATAGTGCTATTACGGCGAGGGATAGCAGAATCAGAATTTAGGGAAAGTAAAGATAGAGGAAGGATAGGGGAAGTAGAGCAGGGGAAAGAAAAAGAGGAAAGATGATTTAGGGGGAAGTAGAGGGGAACTTGGGAACATGATCGAAAAGGAAAGAGGGAAGTAGGAAAAATCACTGAGGGATCGGTAAAGGAGGTCATGTGGGATAGCACAGGAAGTATTGTGGGGCAGAAGTGGGAAATGGTAGTAGGAGACAGAGGTGGAGAAGAGGAGAATTGAGACGAAGTTCGGGAAGGAAAGTATCTACCGAAAGATGAAGCGAGGATGGAAAGGTCATGAAAAGTAAAGAGACTGAGAGGAAGAAATGTGGGATGAAGGGTGGAAAGAGAGGGCGAGAGGGAGGATGGACTATCAGCATATTTCAAAGATAAGCCTGCCCACCCTCGCCTCTGTTGAAGCCTCCTGCCGGGCCATCAGCCATAATAACAATCCGATATGATTACGCCATAATCGTAACGTAGCCGAGAGGAAAGAGGGAGGGGGCCCCTTAGAAGAAAATTACGTCGGGGAATTGCGATACCGTGTTTACGTCTTCTAAAGTGCTCGCATAAACAAAATTAAACGGCCTTCCTTACCCTGATTTCCGTCCGTTGCCCGGAATGCAGAAATCGTCAATTTCAAATGATGAATCGTCAGTCTTTGATAACTTCCGATTCAAGAGATATCCACATTTAACTTGGTAGGCTTTCTAAATGTTCTTTATTTTTAAAAGTTTCGGGACTTTAAATATTTTAGTGTTTCTAAATTGTTACCAGCCTAAAGTAATTTAGCCATCTAATACTTTAGTTATTTGTTAAGCACATGGAGGAAGGGGAGCAGAAGAGGGAAAACAGGAGAAGTAAGAGAAAATGAGAAGAAGAGAAGTATAGAGAATAAAGGAAACTGGAGGTAGTGGATGTATGGAAATTACGGGAAAATGAGAACAAAAAATCGGAGAAAAAATTAAGGAAGTGATGGGTTGGAAAGTAGGGGTAGTAAGTATGGTGAATTAAAATAGGGAAGTGAGCGTAAATGAAGGAAGGAGAAGTAGGTAAAGTGAGATAATATTATAGAATCGTATGTACGGAAATTGAGGGGAGGTGAACTAGGCGTAGTGAGGATAAGTAAGGGAAGAGGAAGTATGAGGAGTGATAAAAAATGATAGGAGGGGAAATGAGTGGAAATCAGCAAAGAGAAAGTAGGGTAAGTCGGTGAAATGAGAGAAAATAAGAAGGGGAAGTGGACACAATTATGAAAGGGATAATTTCGCAAATGAGGAGAAATGAAGGAAGTAAGAGTGCGGGAAATATAGGAAGTAAGGGGAAGTACGAGAAATTACTAAAAGTGAGAGAGTGAAATAAGGGATATAAGAAAAGGTCTAGGCACGTAGTGCGCGTGAATAGTGGAGTAAATATAGTGACTGGAGACGGGAAGTAGGAGAAGAAGAGTGTTAGCTTAAGAAGTGAGGAGAGCGAAAAGTTGAGGAGGTAAAAGTTCTGGCAAGGAGTCGTAGCGAAGGGTAGGGTGAGGGTAGGGGAAGTATATTAAGGGAGGAGAAAGTAGGAGAAGGGATGTGATGGGAAATTGTAAAAATGATATGAGGCTAAGTAGAGGTAGTGAGGAGAATTAAAGTAGTGGAAGTAAAAGGAAATGAGCAGAGGAGGATTAGTTAAAGTGAGGGGTAATCATGGAACTGGGAAGTCTAAAAATGAACAAAAATCAGGAGTGTTGAGGTGAGGTAAGTAGGGGAAGTAAGATAAAGCAGGGGAAATTATTGGAAGTGATGGATGGTATTAAGGGAAATGAACGGAGGTCTAGTAGGGTAATGCCTGTGAGTAGTGGAGAAAAATTGGTCTTTGCGAAAGGGAATTAGGGGAAGGAGTGTGTTATCTGGGGAAGTGAGGAGAGGGTGAAGTAGTGAAGGAAAAAGTTCTGGAAGGGTGAGATAACAAAGAGTGAAGTTATGGTAGGGGAAGTAGGGGAAGTAATAGGAAAGTAGTGGGTATAGGGGATTAGGGGACGTGCAGTAAAATTATTGGGAATTTTAAGCGGCTCAATTAACGTCTTAATATGCTACAAAACTCCTTTGACTAGTCGTTAGATTCATATTTTGATTTTTTACCCATCAATATGTAAACAAAATTAAATTCCAAGAATTTCGTTGTTCCAAGGGATTTCTGAGGATTTTCAAGATTTTAAAATATCTTAAAGGATTTTCAAGACATTTTAACGGATTTCAATTGCTTTTAGCAGATTTTTGATGATTTCATTAATTTTATGTTATTTTAAACGTTCTCGATAATGCATTTTAATTAATTTTAGAGGATTTTAGAGGATTTCATAGGGCTTCAAATATGTTCCGGTATTTCAAGGAATTTGATGAGACTTCATTAAATTTGATGATATTTAAAAATATGTCGAAAAAGAGTCTGGAAGATTTTAAAACAATTTTTTTTTTAATTTTTGCAGAATTTTGAAAAATATTGAGAAAACTTTAAATTATTTCCAAGGATAATTCAAAGTCTTAGAAGTTTTGAAATTATTAGAAAATGATTTACAATGTAAAAAGATTTCAAAAAAATCTTAACAAAATATAGATTTTTCATTATTTTCAAATAAAGTTTAGTTACTTTTTAAGATTTTCGGGAAAATTTAAATTCATTTTTATTGTGATCAAAAATTTTAAAGCGAAATTTTTCAATTTTTCAAGATTACAAAATTTTAGAAAAAAATGGAGTCATTTTAAAAGATATTGGGAAGTTTTTAAAAATGTTGAAAATTATTTAAAATATTAATATTGTAAAAATAATGTTAAGATAATATTTAAAAAGATTTTGAAACATTGTAAAAGATCTCTGAAGTTTTTAAAAGATGCGGAAATTATTTTAAATTTAAAATTATTTTAACAAGTTTTAAAAAAATGTCCAATTTTGAAGATTTCAAACAATAACTTTAGAAGAGTTTTAATAATTTTTAAAAGGTTTCCAGGGAGTAAAAAAACCTTCTTCAGATTTATGGGAATTCAAAATTTTAGGAAATATTCACATCACTTTAAAATATATTTATAAGTTTTTGAAATATGTCAAAAATAATTTAAAAAATTTAAAGACTTAAAATGTCTTAAAATAAAATGTAGAGTCTTGAAGAATTTGACATAGAATTTTTAATTTTTTCTAAAATTTTCACAAGTTTATAAATAACAATTGTTTTATCATTCCTGGGAATATTTGAAGTCATTCTTTATTTATTGAAGTTAATTTTAAGAGAATGTTTAGAAAGGTTTTAAAGCATTATCAATTATTTCCAAAATTTTCAACAAAAAAAACGCCACTCTTAGGAATAGTTCGCGTCATTTTAAAAGATATTTAGGAATTGTAGAAGTTTTCAACAGATTAATATTATTTTCAAGCTTTAAAAAAATTCATGAAATACCTTTATATTTTTTCGAAGCCTTAAAAGTTCTAAATATCTTTCAAACTCAAATTGTTTTTAAATTTGGTAAAATCCTATGAAATAAAAAGTTTTTTTATGAACCTAAGAATATTATATGTATATTACTTTAGAGGAAATAAACAAAGAAAATTAAAAAAAAAACAGTTTTAAACATTTTTCTTTTGTATTAAAAAATATTTTTTCTTCAAATTATAATTTTTCGACCATTTTTTTTCGTTCTTGACGAAAAATTGTGTTTGATTTGAAAATAAGAATTTTGGTTGCGAATTCGATGCCTTAAAGTAAACTATTGTCAGATGAAAATATCAAATATTACATTCTTTGTTGAAAGAAAATTAATCTACTTTGTAGAAAATTTTTATTAATTTTATTTTTATAACTTTTATTTTTTTATTTCGTTGTTGACTGGAAAAATTAGACTATGATGTAAAAAATTCGTGTCTTTAGAAAATATTTAATCTTTCTTTGTCAGAAAAAGTTCCGGTGGAAAATTGATCGTTTTCGTTTGAAAATCCAACTGTTTCTTTGAAGATTCACTTTTTTGTTAAAATTTGTATTGGTCATCCGAAACTTTCAATACTCTTTTTAAATTTTTTCAAAGAATCTTAGAAAAATTATATTTATATAACCTCAGGAATAAATAAACAACTAAATCTAAAAAATAAATGCTCGTGTGGATAAAATATCGTATTATAAGTTCGGTAATTATTCCGGAACAGTTCCAGTAATTTTACCGAACATGTTCGGCAATTTCTCAAGAACAAATTCGTCTGCGAAGTTATGAAAAATGGCAAAGTATTATTAAATTGGGGTCAAAAGGGGGGCAATTGGTGCGAGGTTTTGAAGTCGATTGAAAAGGGATCGGATCGTCTAACTAAACAGAATAATCGGAGATGAGCTAGTAGCAGGGTGAGGCATGCATCGACTCTCTCTCCTTCACGCGTAATCCGTGCGGACGCGAATGAATGGTAAATGAATGGGGTGCGGTGCTATGGCGAAAAGTTAATCACGGTTTGCCATGCAGGCGGTCACGGGGGTGCAGGGGTCCAGGGTACCCAGGATTTCTTGATTACATGGGCGTACGTCGGCCAGGAGAGTAAATGCGAGCAGGGCTCGGCCCCATTGGGCGTTGCGCTCCTTCTAACTCTATGAGCCATATGGCCATATTTGCTTGCATTCCCTGATTCCCCGTCGACAGCGTCAACAATTATCAGTTGAATTAAGGTCATGCAATTTACTTAAATACGCCCACCTTTGGCTGCCCTTCATAATCAAGGGTTTCAAAATCTGCTTACAGGAAACACTTAGTTTGTATGAGTCAAAACATTATTTCAGGGGTGTATATTAATTGGCAATTCATTTTCAACACTAATTTGTGTCTCAATTATTATTTTATTCTGGGTGTAAGCTTATAATGTGTCCCCAAGGGTTTACAGTTTCCTTGTACTTCTCCTCTATTCCTTTACCCCCCCTCCCTCTGCACACATTTAATAGGTATTAGGAGGGGGCGTATAGTTTAAGGTGGATTCCGAACCACCAAGGACAACGGCTTTAAGTACCCTTGCTAGGCTAGTGTTTACCGCGTAAGCTGCCGAGGCTCTCCAAGCGGTCACACGTGTGCTTCCGAGGCTCTTCCAAGTTTTCACCTCGCAAACCATCGAGGCTCTTCCAATTGTTCACCGCGTGAGCTGCCTCTTCCAATTGTTCGCCCCCTTAACTGCCGAGACTCTGCCAAGACTGCGTGGCAGGAATTGAACTTGCAAGGGTAGGGAGTGGGTCTAAAGTTTATGTCTTAGCCCTTATTTTAGTTTCTATAGAAGCAACAAAACCGATTGGTTGAACGAACCAACTTATTTCGTTGGACAATTAATAATAATTAACCAAAATATTTTCCGAATCAAATATATTTTAATGAATCGCATTATTTTGTCTTCTTCTAAATTTTTCTTTTAAGAAGGAATATTTGGTTTTTATTTTGTAAATAATACAGATAAGAAATGACACCACTTTTATCGTATTCACCTCCACATTTTTGTAAAAGTATTAACAAATGTTTAACAAAATTATTTTCTTATCGCAACTTTATTATTTTTTGTCTCAAATTAATTTGAGCAGGTTACCCAATTTTTTGGAAATTATTTTGATTTTGTTTTGGTTTAAAAGTAGGTTTTACCTGAAAATGTGACTATTCCATTTTTTATGAAAATTGATCTCCTTGAGTTTAGAATTCGTCTTCTTGTCAGAAAACTAATATTTTTGTCTTTCTTTTATATTCAATAGTAATGTTTGCAACTAAAAAGTCAAGGATTCTAGTTACAGATCATCGCTTTAGTTGAAAATTTATCTCTCTGGTTTAATATTTAACTATTTTTTTTTAAATTCATCTTTTTGGCTCAAAACTAATTTTGTCACTAAGAATGTAAATTTTTCATTTTCGGTTAAAAATAGATATTCTTTAGATAAAAATTCGTCTTCTTATTTAAACCTGATATTTTTTGGTTGAAAATTCAACTATTTGTTTGAAAATTCGTCTTTCTGGTATACACTTAATTTTCATGGTTGTAAACTTGTTGCTTAGGTTCTAAAATTCATCTGTAAGGGTATAAATTTAATATTTTTTGTTTGAAATATCAAATTTTCGATTAGATACCAATTTTGTTTTAAATCCAACTTTTTCACTTGAAATTTTATCTATTGGATTGCAAATACAACTATCTTGATTAAAATTCAATATTTTGTTTGAAAATTCATCTGTTTGGTTAGAAGTTTAACCATTTTGTGGACAATTTATTTATTTTCTTATAAATTCATTTTTTTGGTCAAAATTAATGGAAAATGCAACTTTTTTATTAAAAATTCTTGCTTTTGGATTGGAAATTAATTTTTGATGATCGAAAAGTAATTTTAGAAATATTTACTGCAAATCTCAATGATATTATTCGCAAAATATTCAAAAAGTATTTTTAAAAAATTAAAAGAAAACATAATTACCCCGAAATTATAAATAATTACCTTAGTTAACGGTAATAAAAATATAGGAAAATAAATTTTCACGATTTTACTTTTACAGTATTATTCTTCAAATAAAAATTGGTGGTAGAGTGGGAAAAATATTTAATGAACTTCCTAAAAGTAGTAATGAGGAAAGTTAGGAAAAAGGAAAATATGGTAGGGAATGAGATGAGAAATAGGACCCAACAATTGAAGAAGGAAGTGAGAAGGGAATTAAAAGATGAAAAAAGGGAATAGTAGTGTACAACAGAGTAGGAGAAAAACAGAGGAGTATACTGAGATTCGTGAGAGAAAAGAATAGAAGATAGGAGGTTTTAACCAGCGGCGGAGAAGGCTAGGTGAAATAAGAAGTTTGAAATTAAGTCAATAGAGAGACAAAAAGATTAAACCAGGATATTGAGATCGTGGAACGGAAAAAATAAGGAAGGTAGGAATAATGAAAATAGTTATAGAAAGGAGGAGTAGAGGTACCCACAGTGAAGAAGGACAAATGGGAGGATGGTAAAGATTATAGGGAGTGACCTTAATGCCAACATTGGAAAACGTTGGCAACACATAACTGTTTTATCGGAGAGCTTGAAGAAAGAAGTTGAGAAAAAACGATAGAGCCATTGAATCAGATAAGGTATAGAAAAGGAATGGAGGTGACGCAAACCATATATATTCTTAATTAACTGATAAATAAAAGCATTGATGATGCAATGCTGATGGAATAGGATGAGGAAGGAATGATGGTCTTAATTACCGGAATGGATAAATGTAGAAAAGACAAAGATAAGGACGTTTAGGTAAAGAGGGTAAAGAAAGAGTGGAATAAAAGGTGGTAGAGGTAATAACGCAGATATGGGTAATAGGAAAAAAGAAGGTTAAAGAAAGATTGGACAAGAAGAATATAGTTATTTGAGACGATGGTATGACCGGCATTATGGAGCACAGATATTAGGATGAAAGAAAAGACAAGAGATTCAGAGTTTACAAGAAAGATATATAAGGTGAACGCTAGAAGTAGACTGGAGGACGCCTAGGCATAGAAAGAAAAGAAGATTAAAATGGGAAAAAGAAAGGAAGGAGTTCTTTGATGCTAGAGACGTATGAGATGGGAATGGAGTAAGTTATGAAGAATTGAAGATAAGGCACAGGGAAAGACAATTAATAGAAAAATGGTGGATGATTGAGGAATAATAGTATATTAAATGGTATAAGGTGATGAAAAAGGAAGGAGCACCAAAGAATTCAGAGAATTGATTAGGAGAGAGAAGATTGACCAGAATAGCGAAATTTAGATGGGGAAACAGTGTGATCAGATAAGGGATGTTTTGAGAAAATAAAGAGAACAGAAAGTGCAGAATATGTAAATAGGATATGAAATATAAAAGATGAATGGGAAGGTATAAAAGATAAAGGAAGCTGTCAAGAGAATGCGGTAAAGGTTATAGAGGAAGAAGGCCTGGGTGAGGAGTGGATGATGGAGTCGGAGGGTGTTAGAAGAACGCATGAGCAAGATGGAAAGAGTAATTATGAAAAAGTACCAAAATTGAGGTAGAAGAGAAATAAAAATTAAAGAAAAAGGAAAGGATTTCACCGTTGAAGTATTTTTCTTGAAATAAAAAATGGAATAGGAAGGTGAAACCTCGTAAAAATCGAGGAGGAAGACGTATAATGTAGAGTAGAGAGAGCATTTCTGCAGAGCAGAGATTCGAGGACAATATGTTTTCTCGTGTTGTGAGCGAAGAAGGGTCGTGCTTTGGGGTAGTTCAGGGCTTGTAATTCAGTTAAACCGGCACGGATATTTCATTAGCTACCCCCTGAAGAGTGCGCGTCGACCCTGCGACCCCAGAAATGGGGGCGGATCGGGGTGACTTAAAACTGAAGTCCTCGCTCCGCGTTCGCCACATTAAGTCAAGAGCCCCTTCGGCTAAATTGTTGACAGACGAATATATCGTGTTTGGTTTTCGAGACGCGTGTCCTCGCACGACGACACAAAATCCTAGGGGATGAAAAATCCAAGGGACGATCGTCACAGAAAACTTTTTATCGTCCCATTAAAGTGTTTCGTTACGCGGTGCGGGCGGGGCTCTGGAAAAAGTCAAACTCGACTGTTAATGTGTTTTTAACTGAAAGGATTGTTCCCTACATAAATATTCTCAAACCCATTCCTTCTTTTCATTTCTCGTCTATTCTTTCGCCTACTAGAAATTATACTAAAAAATACTAATATTTTTTTCAACCAGCGAAAAATTACTATAATTTAAATTTCACACCTTAATGCCGGTAAAATCGTGAAATACGTAAGGGGTCTTCCACAAATTATCTAAAACGATTTGGTTAGTGGGTGAGTTTCGTAAAATCGTATTGTTTCTTATGAGGGGGTTGGTGAAATTGGAAGATCTTATGTAAGAAAAATTATAATAATAAAAAAATAAACTCAAATATATAGAAACTCAGAGGACAGACCAGAAGAAACTAAAAAGATTATTAGCCAACAAAACAGATGAATAATCAATCAAAATGTTGAATTTTTAACTTAAAAAATTCCAATTTTGAACCGTTCATGGAATAGATTAAATAATTCAATAATTTAAAAAAATTAATTCTCACCAGCAAAATGAATTTGCAAAAAAAATATATCAATTTTGAACCACACATGGTAAGGTTCAATTTTCAGTTTAAAAAAATAATTTTCAAATAAAAAAGACAAATTTTGAACTAAATACGTGTAATTCTTACTAAAAAGAACAATTTGTCAATTAGAAACCGAACAGTTAAAATTACAGTAAAATAATTTATTTTTAATAAAAAATAATTTATAACTAATAATAAATAGTTTAATTCTCAACCAATGTAAATGAATTTTCAACCAAAAAGATCGATTTTCAACCCAGCATAAAATAGTTAATTCTTTAATTGACAAAAACAATTTTGAAGCATAAAATACCATTTTTCAACAAAATACATCAAGTTTTAACTGATAAAGAGAAATTTGCAATTAAAAACCTATTAGCTAAATTTTTGGTTCAAAAAATTAACTTCTGACTAAAAAGTATCATTTACAACTAAAGAAATGAATTTTCAATACTTGAATTTTCAGATTAAAAAATTAATGTTTAACCAAAAAAAAAAGATTTTGTAATGAAATCGTTTTAACTAAAATGACTCATTTTCAACTAAATATTTCTTAACTTAAGAAGATAAATTTTGAATTAAAGAGCGAATATTTAAATTTTTAGTTACAAAATTTTTTTAACAAAATAGTTTCATTTTTAACTAGAAAAATTAATTTTCATGAAAAAAACTTTTTGAGCCAAAAAAAGACAATGTTTAAACAAATTACATTCATTTTTAGCGAAATAAGATAAGTTTTCAATCAAAAATCGATTATTTTAAACTTTTCCGGAAAAAATAATGTTTAACGAAATGAAAAGAAAATTTAACAAAGTAATTTAATTTTTAACGAGGGAAAGGAATTTGCAACTAATATGATTCATTTTAAACGAAATACATTAATTTCTCCATTAGAATAAACAAAGCATCTACAAGAATTTTTAACTAAAAAATATGAATTTACAACTAACAACCTAAAATTATAATTTTCAGTTCAAAAACTGAATTTTTTAACAAAATAGTTCTAATTTTCAATTCAAAAAATGAATGTTTGAAATTATTCGTTAAACTAAATCATTTTCAAGCACAAAAAAAAACAATTTTCAACAAGATAGTAACATATAAATTCTTAACCAATTAGTATAATTTTCGACAAAAAAAAATGAATTTATAACTAATTCATTGTATCTTAAACTGAAAAGATAAATTTATAAACAAATAGTTAAGTTTTTAACTAAAAAAAGGTAAATTTTTCACTGAAAATGGAGGTATAAAGTTTTAATTTCAAAAAATTAATTTCTAAACACAAAAAAAAGAATTTTCAAGAAAGCTCATGAAGTTCCAAATAAATAGTGGAATTTTTTACTAAAAAAAGGATACTTACATTTTCAGATTAAAAAATAAATTTTGAAGCAAAAAAGATTTTCATAGAAACAGTTCAATATTTAGCCAGAGAAATAAATTTCCAACTCAAATAATAAATCTTTAACGAACGAAATAAGTATTTAACCAAATAGCTGAATTTTCAACTAAAAAATTAAAATTCCTATTTTTAGGTGAAAAAATTAACTTTCAACTGAAGAAAACAACGAACTTGTAACAAAATAGTTCAATTTTCAGCCAAAAAAATTGTTCTAATAAAATTATGATTGTTTAACTAAATGAATATCAACATTCTAGAAAAAAACGAATTTTAAAGGAAATACATTAATTTTTAACTAAAAAAAATTAAAGTTCAACCAAAAATGAAATATTTAGTATTTCAACCCAGAAGGTTTTATTTTTTAATCAAAATCATCTTAATTTAACAAAAAATATGAACTTTTAACCAAAAATATAATGATAATAGTTATATAATTTTAAAGCTTATATTTTCGTTCTTTAAGTTGAAAAAGTCATAGTATACATTTTGTTTTGTTGGCTAGGAGGGGGGGGGGGTTAGGTCTTGTAAATTCCTCCAGTATCTTACATGGGAGGGGGCGTTATAAAACAACACCTTGCTTAATTTTTGGATGACCTCTAAAATTGTACACACACAATTGACCTCTGGAGGTTGTTTTCTGCAGTTTTCCTCTCCCCTGCCCAAAC
>JAWWLR010000034.1:113630498-113645096 GCA_035041075.1 Acraspis erinacei
GAAATGAGCCGGAATTTTCTATGAAAGGGGGAATTTGATATTAACAGTTTTGACCGATTTCTTGAGTGGCGCTGCTGGCTTGAAGTAAAGCTGGCAGCACCAAGCATATTTAAAAAAAAAAATGAAGAGCTGAAAATTCGGCAATGGGGCATTAAATGAGCCCTAAATGAGCCCTAAATAATGAACTAGGAGACATCATGATTTTATAACTTGGTGCTGTCAGGTTTACATAGCTGAATTTCGGGATTTTTTATACCCCAGAATTTTGTTCTTTTTTGGGCACCAATTAAAACTTTTGGGCTCTGTTACTTTTTTCAAAAACTGAATTCTCTTGTGGAGGTGCTAGCTTACATTAACCCTTTATTACGCATATTTTTCAGTTCAGTGAATTTACATGTAAAGTCTTACTCGGGGTTTTTTGGGGTCACTGATTACGAATCTAAAGTTAAAATTTCGAAATTTTCAATTCAAGATGTCAGATTCAAGATGGCGATGTCGAAATTTTGAAAAAAGAGATATATGAGCTTGAAAATCTCTGCTTGGGGTTTTTTTTTAATCCGCCATCTTGAATTTGAATAGTTCCAAATTCTAACTTCAGTATCTGCAAAAAAATTTCACCAAAAAAACCCTTACCTTCCAAAATCAACCCCCTTTAAAAAATTAATTTTTTTTTTAATTCTATCACGGCATATTTTTGGGCTTTTTGGGGCTTTTTTGGGCTACCAGAAAATACCCACTCCAATTTTTGGGCTCCAACCCTTAACGTCAAGAATCAACCCCTCTCTACCACGTAGATATGGCTTTGTCAAAAAATAACGCTTTTGATAATTTTACAGCATCAATAGAGTCTCTGGCTTTTGGGATCCCAGAAAGTATTGGAGTCCAAAAATCGTGGTGGCTATTTTCGAGGAGCCCAAAAATCAGGGACTCTATTTATGCGCTTAAATTTTTTAAAAAGTTAGTTTTTTGACAAAGTCATATCTACGTGATTTCGAGATTACGAGATTTAATAATTTTTAAGTCTTCAAAAAAAATTGTAGGCGTTTCTAGTAAACTTCAGGGAATAATTGAAATGAAATTACAAAGTACTTTTACGCATTTTTTCGTTTTTCAGAGATCTCAAGAAATTCGTAGGATTTCAAAAGCAATTGTAAACTTTTAAGGGATTTCGAAGATTTAAAAATTTTTTTGAAAGGTTTACAAGTTTTCCAGGAATTTTTATGGAGTCTCAACAGATTTCCAGGATTATAGTGAACGTCCATCCATCAGATTTTTGACAGAATCAAAAAAGAACATTTAGGTATGTGACAAGCCTATTTTTTCAAAAATTGCCTATTTCACTTTAGCCTACATGTATTTAAGTTTTTTTTTTATTCCCAAGTTAAATAATTCATGAAAATTTCCTGAATACTTTTTGAATTCTTCCAAAATTAAGGGGACGCTTTGACACAAAAAGGAACAATTTGCAGCGAAGCCATTTTAGGAAAAAATTAAAAACTATTTTGGATTTCTCAAAATAATCCGAGGCCTGTAAGGGTTTCTGTCCGAACTACGAAATTTAATAAATGACAATACATTTTGTTTATATTCATTTGAGCATATTACAATAATTTTAAGTTATGTTTTTACCACTAACAATTATTAATTTTCTGTGCATTTGTGAATCAAAATTTCCAAATAAGAAATGTTAATTCTAAAAAGTTGTTTAAAAATGATAAAACTAAGATTGTAAATGATTCTTTAATAAGAAAGTTAACATTCTGTTTTTAAATTTTTGAGCAAATATTTTAAATATAATATCAGGGTGGTACTGATGAACCCTTGACCATATTGACTGAGGTTATAAGAATAATAATAATAATAATAATAATAAATTTCATTCTCTAGGGAATTTAATCTTTGAAATCAAAAAAATCTATTCTAAATGAAAAAATAAATGTGGACGAGGCTGTAGCAATTCATAGCCCTAAATTATTGCATGGTGCCAATGTTAATAGGATTATCTAGTAATTACCTTTACACTCACATAAAAACAATTCCTAAATCGATAAAATAATATTTAGAATCCTGCAGTTCTTATCTATTAAAATAATTAATTAACAATTTCAAATTCACCCTAAGATCAAAGAGGAAAAACTTAATTTAAGTTCTTTGCAGGAGAAGGAACGAACATGCTCTCTCATTTTTTTTACCAAAGAGCGTGAGGCTCGCGAAGGCGCGAAGGTGGCTTTCCGCCTTTTCCTTACGGCAATTTACTTATTTACCAATCAGTAATTAAAAAGCCGCGCACTCGCTTCTGATGGTAAGGGTTCGCTGATGCGAACTGCTGAGGTCGCCAGAGTGGCTCTAATTAATTAACACCTAGTCGACCTGGCTCCACACTAATTAGTGGCTCCGCACGTAATTAGAATTTCTACATGAGCTATTATTTGGCAATCGATTTAAATAATATGAATCTCGATTCCCAATACCTATTGCATGAATTGGTGAGTACATGCTGTTCCCTTTTTCACCAACTAGTATGTACTGTGTGTACTAGACTGCATTCGTCTTTCATTTGGGGTTTTTTCTGTTTCGTTCTCGCTGACTGCGCGCTTGACCCGCGTCATCGAATCTGCACCGATTTTTCTGGGCACACTCGAGCAAGCTAAAAGCCGTTGATAATTATTGTCGCCCAATTAGCGTTGGTTACGAGAATTGAAGGCGAGAGGGTTGATTTTTTCGAGAAATCAGCGATTTTGCGCCTTTCAACTCTCGAGACCTTGCATTGAAGCGGGCGTATGGGCGGAGCAAAAAGGGTAAACACTTGTAGATTTGGCGCACGTTGCCAGCGAATGGCCGAATAATTGGTGAGTTTCGCGAATCGAGTTGGTAGCTTTGCTTCCGACCCTCTGAACCCTCGCTAGTTATTTCTTCTGTCGCACACTGCTCTCTGAAACCGCGTTGCTGCAATGAGCAAAGCATCATCACACCAGGCTTGCCAGGCTGCTGATCTATCCTGGTCGTCCTGTGCTATCCCTGAATGTTGGCATGATTGGCGCCTCGTGCGATGAACAGAACGCGACCAGAATTTATGATTTCGAGCCGACAACAGCACCACACTGATTAATACTTTAGAACGTTTGGGTGCAATATTTTTGCTTTACCTGATGCATATTAATAATAGACCAAAATATTTATCCCATTTGCAAAAATTTAAAAGATACGGTATTGAAGACCGAAATCATTGTCATTTATGGGAGCATACTGCGGGCTAGTGCATCCAAACTGTTATATAAATTTTTTGTTGAAACTGCAGCAATTACTTTCTGCTCATAGATTTTCCACAACACAATAACTCCTGGATGAAATCTGACTTCCTCTTTTCTGAAATATACACGTATGGAATAAAATGATCCATAGGTAAAACGGGATAAATTATTGAGGTTTTAACAAAAGCACGAAACTGTATAATATTTTAGAGCACTTGTGTATCCTGTTTTTACTTTACCAAATGCATATCGATAATAGACCAAAATATTTTCCAAACATTTTAAAGTTACTATATAAAACGAAATCATTCTTGAGTCGAACGGCGATCAACTAATGACGCCCTAACAATAGCACCACCCTGTATAATATTTTATAACTTTTTGATGCCATAATTTCGCTCTACCTGATGCAAATCGATGATAGACCACAGTATTTGTCCCACTTGCGATAATTTGGAATTGCGATATTAAACACACGGATCATTGTCATTTGTGGTAACATACGGAGGACTAGTTGATCCACACTGTAATCTCAAGTTTTTTCTAAGGCTCTAGCAATAATATTTTAGAATGTTTATTAGCCAAGTTTATACTCTATCTGATGAAAATCGATGAAGGAACCAAATATTTGCCCAATTTGAAAAAATTGGGAAGTTGTGTTTTAAGATTACTGTCATTTGTGGAAACATGCTGAGAGCCTTCACATTCAAACAGCAATCTAAATTTTTTTTTGAAACTCTGATAAAGTCTATTTGCTGATACATTTATATCAAAACAAAATTTAGTGGATGAAATCTGACTGCCTCTATTATGAAGCATGTGTATATCTATGTAACAGAATAGTTCATAGGTAGAACGGGGATCAATTATCGAGGTCCGAATAGAGACTAATCTGCCTAATCTCACCGGAGGGCAGTCAGCGAAGCGAACAATCATCGCGTCGATCGCATACGCCGCGCAATTACCGGGTGCGGTTAATAAGGAGATCACGAAGGGTGGTTGGTTGAGGATCTGTATGGAATTAGAGTGAAGGAGGATGGATGTTGGTTGGCTGGGTCGGGTTGGTTTCGATTGGATTGGGTTAGGCAAGTTGAGATGATCGCGACTCAAGCGACAGCAGCATTCACTAGTTTCCTCTAATCGGCTTACAGATTGCTAATCACCAGCCAGAGGGAGAAAATCGGCTACTAGAGGCGACTCACAACTCACATATTCTCCACTTGGTCCACCATCCACACCTTATTCCTTCCCTAAGTTCTATCACGTGAAAGAATTGCTCATTACTGCTCCTTCTACCGTCTCACACTCATCCACCTACATATTTACCCTACCACTTACTTAGGTCTAGAAAAGCAGAGGACCTCGTTAAGCCAGAAGATGCAGGGAGATGCTAAGAGAACATCTCTGAAGATTATCATTTGTGTCATTCCAGAAGACGAGGTAGCACTTGGCCGATCGTGGTTTAACAGATAATTATGTTTTTGTGAGCAAAGGTGAAAACTATCGATTTTGGGATTTTGATGGGAGATCATAATTAATTTTATGATCTATCAAGTTGCATTATTCTTGTGTCTTAGAAGTGACGAGAAGTGATAAATTTTTGTATTTAAACAAAATGGTCTATCATAAATTTGCATGAGTAGCAACTGTTACAAGGGGTCATGAGTAACATCCGGAGAACAGAATTTTTGCCTTTGTTATTAAAGAATAATTTACAATTTAAGTTTTCTCCTTATCCAACTTCAAGTCCAGAATTTACACTCTAAAAAGAATTTGGTTGAATCAACACAATTTTTTTGCTTTAAATTTAGAATACGATTATTATATGTACGATAAAATATATGATTGGCCAAAATAAATTCTTTCGTTACTTCAAGCAAACCATTGGGTAGGTGGAGTATCTGGTTAATTTAACAAACCATTTTTTTGAGTCAATCAAATATTTTGTTGAAACCAGCAAACATTGTTTGATTCCATCGACTTTTCAAGTAAATCCAAGACTGCCCTGAAATTCAAAATTTTGTAAAACATTCCTCTATGGTACAAGGAAGTTGCAAATTATCCTATATTGGGATTCAGAATAATTTGATTACAAAGTCATTCCTTGGCTTCAACAATTCATGTTTTTAGTTGAAAATTAACATTTTTGCTAAAAATTCTTGGTTGACAGTTTCATTCTATGGTTTAAAATTTTGTATTTCTAGTTTAAGTGTTTATCTCTTTTCGTAGAAATTTTATCTTCTTTGGCTAGAAATGAAACGTTTTAATTTTTGTTTCAAATTGAAATGTTTTTTGGTGAAAATATCAACTACATATTATATTGTCACTCAGAATTGGTCTTTTTGGTATGTAGCTTATCTCACTTTGTTCAAAATAATTTTTTTGGTTGAAGATTCACCTATTTTATTTATAATTAAACTATTTTGTTGCGAATACTTTTTTTCTTTTTAAAAGTGAATTTTTTCGTTGTCAATTATCTTCTTGTAGCTGAATATATATATCTATTCCATGTTTAGTTTAAAATTGATCTTTTATACTTTAAAGTTAATAGGTTTTATTGAAAATTCGTCTTTTTTATATTAACTAAATGTTCACGGTTGAAAATGTAGGTATTGTGTTGAAAATTCGTTTTTTTTTGTTGAACATTAATTTGTTATTTTAAAATATAACGGTTCTATTTTTTTAAGATCGATCTTTGTTAGTCAAAACTTCAACTATTTAATTGAAAATTAAATTACTTGGTTAAATGGTTAAAAGAATGTTTAGCATGATTCAGTGAGACGTGCGGTCTCACACACAGGCCGTGCGGTTTGTGCGATTGCACGGTCACACTCAAATCTTAAAAGTAAAAAAATCGGCTTCTCATCGGCAGACATCTTCATGTAGAAAGAACAAACTGTCCAGTTAGAAAAAGCTTGCCCTGTAAGGTTGGCAATATCAAGGATACCTCCCTATAGTTTTAGGGCGACGAAGTGTCACTTAAGGATCCGTTCTACTATTCCCGTTTAATGCTTTAGCATTATATTCATCTAGTGTGTCATAATCGTTATTCAAATTGAGGAAGGGGACAATTTGTGGTGCTCCCGAAACGCCAGGACATGGTACCTAGCTTTTGTTACCGACGGAATCGAGTTCGGTCCCCAGAACAGAGCCGTACGTACGAAACGTCGTACTGTCAAGGCAGTTGACACGTCGTACCTCCCCCAGCCCATTATTTAGCCAACACCAGCGTGCAGGGGGTGTACTTGGGGTGTGTTTCTCGAGAGGACCATGAAATGAAATGTCCGTAAATATATGCGCGGTGTGTGATTGACACCTACATGAACGACTCACGCTTCGTATCACACACCAACTCCATTTACCATAATGCTCTCTCTGTTTCATATGCTTGCAGGGACCATCGACACCCCATAAGGAAGTCGGCATTGAAAACCGTCAGACAGCAGTTGATGAGCTTCTAGGTAAGTTTTCTTCATTGACAATTACATTTTAAAATCGAAATCAAATCTGCATTCTGAAACACTCCCCCTTTTTAAGGGTCTATAAGTTTTAACATATTTTTGCTTTACCTGCTGAATATTAATGATAGACCAAAATATTTGTTCTATTTGCAAAAATTTAAAAGATACGTTATTGATGACCGATATCATTGTCATTTATGGGAGCATGCCTGGGGGCCAGTGCATCCAAACTGTAATATAAACTGTTTGTTGAAACTGCAGCAATTACTTTTTGCTCATAAATTTTCCACAACACAATATTTTCCAAACATTTTAAAGTTACTGTATACAGCGAAATAATTCTTGAGTAGAACGGGTATCAACTAATGACAAGATTAGTTTTTCATTTAAAAACTCCAATTTTCAACAAGTTACATACATTTTCAAATAACAGTTGAATTTTTGACTTTTTAACGTCCGTCTTTAACCATAAATGTAATTCTTTATTTCTCACTTTAAAAATTATTTTTGATACAAAAAATGAAGACTTCGACAAAATAGTTTATCTCTCCACCAAATAGTTGTCTTTTCCACCCAAATGTTGATTTTTAAACCAAATAGTTCAAATTTCAGTTAAGAAAATTAGTGCTTAACCGAAAAGGATACTAATTCTCAACCAAGGGGATGAATTTTCCACATAAATGATGAATTTTTAATTCATTTTAATTAATTTTCAATCTAGAAAAATGCATTTTTAACAAAACCTATCTAATATTTGATACTTCTAACAAAAAGAATACATTTTTAATGAAATGCATGGATTTTCAATCAAGTAGTTGCATTTTTATCTAAAAGACGTAGATTTTAACCAAAAATGAAATAGTTGATATTTCATTCAAAAAAGATCAAATTTATACCAAAATGGTTGAATTTTATGACAAAGAAACAAAAATAATTTTCCACCCAAAAACTTAATTTTTTACCAAACAGACAGATTTTCGACAAACTAAAACCATTTCTACCCAAGCAGTTGATTTTTTAAACTGAAAAAGATCAATTTTTAAACTAAAAATGAAATATTGCGATGTTCATTAAAAAATTGATATTTAATTTCGCAGACAAATTTTCAGTTCAAAAATAAAATCTAAATTATAAATATTTAATTAAGAAAATAAGTTAAGTTTCTACCGAGAAGTTGAATTTTCAATACAGAAAATTACATTTTTAGTCAAAAATGTAATATCTAATATTTTTACTAGATTTTCGGTAAGTAAAATTTATCTTCGACCAAAAAATAAAGAATTTTCAAACTAATAGTTACAATTTCCATAAATTGAATGAATTTATGAAGAAAGATTAATGTTTAACAAATTAGTTGAATTATAAGCAAAAAAAATAAACATCTGATATTTAAATAAAAAAAAGATTTTCATTTTTAATAAAAAAGATAAATTTGGAATAAGAGTTGGATTATAAATTAAGAAAGATTTTTCAGGCAATACAACGTTTTTTTTATCTAGAATGTTGAATTTTGAGCCAAAAGGCCAAGCTTTTTACAAACCAAATGACTTTTTAAACCAAAAAGATGAATTTTCAACCAAGAAAATTAATTTTCTACTAAAGGAGACGAATTCTCAACTAAATACATACATTTTTAATCCAATATTTAAATTTTCTACCACATTGTTGAACTGTTAAAACAAGAAGATGAATTTTCTACAATAAAGTTAAGTTTTCCACCTGAAAATAAGAATTTTCAAGCAAACAGTTGAATTTTCAATCAAATATTTTAATTTTTCATCAGAAAATGAATTTTCAACCAAGCAGTTAAATTTTTAATCAAGGTGATGAATTTTTAACGGAAATTATGAATCTTCAACCAAAAAACTAAATGTTTAAGAAAGTTGTTCTACTTTTAACCAAGTATAACAAATTTAAACAAAGAGATTTAAATAAAACAAATTTTTATCACAACAAACAAGTAGTTGAACGTTTAACCAGAAAGAATAATTTTTGAACAAAATTGTTGAATTTTTATTTTCAAACAAAATTATTAAATATTAAACGGAAAAATATGAATTTCAGACAAATATCCTACTTCATTTTAGAGTGAGCCCTCACTTTTTATTTGTTTATTTATCATAATTATCAGAAGAATATCTTAAGAAATTAGTGTATAAGCCCTTATTTGTTTATTCATTTATTATGATTTCAAAGTTTAATGATTAATACATTAATTATTAATACTATTTTTACTGGGCGATAATATTATCAGTTATTCTACAAGCAATATTGTTTCAATTATAATAAGTAATATTTAGTGATTCCGCCAGCTCTATAAAGTTCAACACGCACATGCTGTAAGATCAAAATACTTTTTTGTAAATTTTGGACAAAATATATACACTAAACCCGCGGTTTAAGACCAGTGCCGGGGGTTACCTGCAAATATCCTTGTCCTTAAATCGGGGGAATCTGAACGTAGACAGTCAGGGTCGTCTGAACCATTTCTGTTGGATTTTTTCTGGCATTCAAAATTTTTAACCTTATTTTCCAATCAGCTTAGTCAGCTAACTTCTTTCACTGGACACGCATGCTCAGATGTATCTTTGAATTAGAAACGCTGTCTCTTATTTTCCTTTGGCATTTTTAAAAATCGTAATACAACCGAAACACAACTGAAATGAGACAGAAATTGAGTCACCTCGCTAAACATTGAAAAAAAACTGACGCATCTGCTGACAACTGACGCACTTATCGGCCGTGGGTACTGTCCGCTTTTATTGCTCCACTACTGGTGGTGCCACATGCGTGAGAAGCTTCCCTCGACACCACGAGCTGATAGACTGCTCGGCCAGCAATTCTTGGAAGGCCTAAACCGAGGGACCCTAAACCGCGGGTCTGGTGTATCTGCGTAATTAGCCATATAATGCACATAAAAAATTAGGTTCAGGTTTCTCCCTTATCATCCTGTTTTATAGCGTCAAAAAATCCATAGTAGAGAAATTGGATTTATTTCTGTATAAATTATTTCTTATAGATCAAAATGCAATTTCGGAAAGTAGCAAATGTTTACGTCGTCTTCCTCTACACAATTGTAATTTTACCATCACGTCTTAAAAATTCGTAAGCTTCCAATTCTATATTTTCTCCAAACTAAAAAAGATTCTATGGAGATTTAAAAAAAAATATGCTAACTTTATTGCAAACAATGAAAGTTTCAGCTATAAATTAACTTATTCTTGATCAATTTTGTTGAAAATTTAGTTCAATTGAAATGAAAGCATTATAATTGCTTAGGTAAAGACTGGATGACAGGGCCTTGTTAGTAAAAAGGGTCAAGCTTAAGGTACTCAAGAAATCCGATTGTGAACAAACGTTTGCTGAATTGTTTTAGAATCTCTATTTACAAAAGGGGAATGCTTCTGACGGCAGTCAGTTGCAAAATCTAGTGGAATTCAAATTTAACATTGTCTGAAATGGATTGCCTTTCTGTTTCAAAGACAAGGATAAATGCACAATTACATTTACCTATTGTTAATGCATAACAATTGCTTATTATTCAAATGATTTCTAAGTTGAAAAATATGTGCAACAAATATTTAAAAAAATAATAATTTGCATACTTCTAAGCCTGAAATGTTCTCAAAACAGGTCGTCAAATGGAGCGATTTTTTACGCAAATTAGGAGATAATATGGGTCAATTATTTTTAATAAACTTCATGTAAATGCTATATTACAAAGATTTGAGCTGCAGAAATTGTTGAATTTTAAACTTTTCAAATAAAAAAATAGTTGAATTGAAGCAAAAAAGATTAAATTTTCAGCATGGTTGAATCCTTAACCAAAACAGATGACTTTTCAACTAAGTAGTTGCATTGTTAAAGAAAAGAAATGAATTTGTCTACAAAAATAAATTAAACTTTCAATTTAATGAATTCATTTATAATCAGAATTTTTTTTACAAATTAGTTCAATTTGCAGCAACGTATCTAATTTTAATACCAGAACAGATGCGTTTTAACCAAATATTTGAATTTTGAAGAAAATAATTACATTCTAGATTAAAAAAGATGAACTCTGAAATAAAAATATAATAGTAAAATTTGTAAATTGAAAAGTATTATCTTTGAATAAAAAAATATAAATTTTCTATCAAAATATGAATTTTCAATTTCAAAGGACGAATTTTCTATGCGAAAAGACGAATGTTCAATAAAACAGTTTAATTTTCAAATAAAAAGACGAAGTCAAAACAAAAAATATAATACTAGAGTATTCAATTTAAAAAATCAACTTTAAAACAAACACATGAATTTTTTACACAAAATATTTCTTGTTAACAAAATTGTTAAATTTCCAAAAAAATAATTAACCTTTTAATCAAAAGAGAAGATTTAAAAAGATGAAATGTAATAGTCGACTTTTCATTTCAAAAAAATTAAAACAGTTAATTTCCTATGTAAACGATGCCATTTTGGGACTTAGTTAAGTTTTAATCAAAATGAACAACTTTTCCATCTAGAAAGATGATTTTTCTATAAAAAAAGCTGAATCTTTAACAAATCAGTTAATTTTTCGATAAAAAGGTGCCCATTCAAAAATAATTGAAGTTTAAACATAATAATTAACTTCTTCATCCAAAATGAAGAGCTTTTAAATTTGAAACACTCCCCCTTTTTAAGGGTCTATAAGTTTTGACATATTTTGGCTTTATCTGATGCATATTAATGATAGACCAAAATATTTGTCTCATTTGCAAAAATTTAAAAGATACGGTATTGCATACCGAGATCATTGTCATTGATGGGAGCATACCCGGGAGCCAGTGCATCCAAACTGTAATATAAATTCTTTGTTGAAACTGCAGCAATTAAAAAGAATTAACATTTTCTTATACTAAATGAATTTGCTGCTATGCGATGAATTTTTTATCCAGAATGACGAATATTTAAAAAAGCGGTGGAATTTTCTACCAAAATGATGACTTTTAAATATGATATTGGATATTTAACAAAATAATTAACTTTTAAACCAAAGACGATGAATTACAAAGAAAAAATGTAACAGTAGTTTAATTTTTAAACAAAATAATCGACTTTCTTACCCAAAAAGAAGAATTTTCTATCCCAAGAGATGAATCTTAAACAAGACAGTATTTTTCATGCAAAAAGAATTATGATCCAGCCAAACAATATGAATTTGAAAAAAATTAATTTTATATCCAGAAAGACGAAATTTCGACAACAAAATTAGATTTCCCACCAAAAAATGTCTTTTCAACAAAATAGTAGTTATTTTAACGAAAATAGAGAAGCTTTCAATCAAAAATTCAAGAAAAGACTACTGAATTAAAAATAATTAACATTCAACCTAACAATATGAACTTTAAATTTCACATTATTGTAGTTTTAAACTCAAATATTCAAAATTTTAGGACCATTTCGCTATTAAATAGATCAAAATTTCATATTAAAAGCCTTGATAGTCGGCTTTTAATTAAATATCTTTATTTGTATAAATATAAGGCATTTCGAATTTAAAAGTATAAAATTGAACAATTTGAAAAAATGAAATCAGTTTAGAGCAATGTTGTTTTGTGTTCTTTATCTTAATTTTTAATTTAAATTGTAAGATCTTAAAATTGCCCGATTTTTAGTTGAAGATTTAAAGAAACAAAAAAACAACAAATTCCTTATCTTTCTTATTATATGATTTAAAGTCAATTAATTTCTTGCAAAAATGTTTGCTGATATCAATCAACTTCCTTAATTGATAACATATGTAAAAAAAATTGAAAAGAAGCTGATAAGATGTCTAAGATGATTTGTCTTTATTTATTGAACTGTCTTATTTTCAACTTATTTTAATGATTTTTTTCCAGCCTCATTTTTTAATTAGGTTTTCAATTTTTTATAAATGAACAAATATGTCTAAAAAAATGGCCATTTTTTTATATTTGACGTTCCCGATGCTCGTCAATAACAGGAAAATTATTGAAATCGCTAAAGTTGCATAGTGTAACATTAGTTTAAGATGTTCCAATATTGGACAATAACTAATACAAATTTTATAAACAAATTATTCGATGAAAAAATATTTTCTACGATTTTCCATAATTATACGTTTCAAGAAATTTGAATGGAAACAATATTATGTATATGTTTTTTTAATTTCTCTGAAGGTTATAATTGTTTATATTATAAACAAATTTAATAAACAAATGCAGTAATCTGGGATTTTCCAAAGAAAAATTCTATTTTTTCGATGACTTTTTTTAAATTAGGAACTTTTTAATACTTTTAGCAAAATTCATAATTTTTTTATTATTCTAATGATTTCTTTAAACAAATTTAATGAAATAATGTATTAATCAGGCATTTGTGTACAGAAAAATTCGTTTTTTCTATGTCAATTTTTTTAATTAGAAAGTTCAAGATAACTTCAGCATAGTTCATAATTTTTTTATCAGTTTTATGCATTTTAAACAAAATTTAATAAACAAATGCATCAATCAGAAATTTGTCGACAGAAAAATTAGTTATTAAAAAAAAATTATTAAACGATTGCATTATTGGGGTATCTTTTAACCGAAAAATTCTTTCTTGTCCATTTCAGACTTTTCACTGGGATCTTAATAATAAATTAAACAACATTCTTGATGAGTTGATAAATTTAATGATTTCTTAAAACAAATTTGAGAAACAAATGCATTATTCGGGCATCTATGGACGGAAAAATTCGTTTTTTTATGTCACTCTTCTTACTTGGGAACTTCATGATGATTTCGCCAAAATTTATAATTGGTTGATATATTTTATATTTTTTTAAGAACAAATTTATTAAACAAATTCATTATTCGGGCATCTATCGATGAAAAAATTATTTTGTTTTCGATAAGCTGCACCATAATAATTCAGCTTGGATTTCTCTTTTCATTTGTTTTTTGAGCTACACTCTTGAATTCGTTTATAATTGATTAAAATTTGTTAAAATTTGTTTGCGAAATTTGTGTGAAAGAATCATCAAATTTTTCAACTCATCGTGAATATTGCTGAATTTATTATGAAGATTCCAATTAAAAGTCTGACCAAAAAAGTGTGATCAAAACTGAAAAAAATTCAGGAATCAAGATTATATTTTCATCAATCTCTTGTGAGCCTGTACTTCAATTTGGTGAAGTCATTTCTTGAAATTCTGAAACACTTCCCCTTTTTAAGGATCTATAAGTTTTGACATATTTTTGCTTTACCTGATGCATATTAATGATAGACCAAAATATTTGTCCCATTTGCAAAAATTTAAAAGATACGGTATTGAAGACCGAGGTCATTGTCATTGATGGGAGCATACCCGGGGGCCAGTCCATGCAAATTGTAATATAAAATGTTTGTTGAAACTGGAATAATTACTTTTTGCTCATAAATTTTCCACAACACAATATTTTCCAAACATTTTAAAGTTACTATATACAACGAAATAATTCTTTAATAGAACAAATTTGTCAACTCATCATGAATGGTGCTGAATTTATTATGAAGATCCCAATTAAAAGTCTGCAATCGAAAAAAAGTTCCGTCGACAAATGTCCCAATAATGCATTTTCTTATTAAATTCTTTTTAAAAAATTATACAATTGACCAAAATATTATGAATTTTTCTGAAGTTATCATAAAGTTCCTAATTAAAAGAGTTGACATAGAAAAAAACCAATTTTTCTGTAGACAAATGCCTGATTGTCATTAAGTTCCCAACTGAAAACACTGGCATTGAAAAAACCGATTTTCTGTCGACAAATATGAATATTTGTGGGCTGTACGATGTTTTGAACCAAAAAAGTAATTTTTTCCCACCGTGCCGGAGAGAGCCAGGAGACGAAAATTTATAAAATAGTGGCTAGCCTGAA
>JAWWLR010000034.1:113680179-113690611 GCA_035041075.1 Acraspis erinacei
CGTTGCAGGTAATCGTTCATGCAGGGTAAGAGGCAGCTGATTACTGAGGTAAACTTTCCGTTGTTACATGTCTGTAACGTGCTGCTTCTTGCTGCATCCGCCGGACATATCTGCGACTCACTGAAGAAAGTTTACCTCAGTTTTGGGTAACCACCTCGCGTTTACCCTGCTTAAGCGATTACCTGCAACGTTTCGTAGTTTAGCGTCTAATTAACACAAAAACTGGCAGAAATCAATTTTAATCCTTTCCTTAAAGGACAATACAGCCCACCTTGACCACAGGGTAAGGGATGACTCTTCGAGTAGAAATTGAACGAATGAGACTACTGGAAAAAGGCAAAGTCAAACGAAGATTCTGAAGATAGAAATCCTAGCTGATCAGATTTGGAAGATGTTTTTTAATCTAGGGGAAACCATCATACAGTAAATAATATTACAAAGGAAAAACTAGGGTTATAAAGCGTTGCAGGTAATTGTTCAAGCAGGGTAAGAGGCAGCTGATTACTAACCGAGGTAAACTTTCCGTTGTTACATGTCTGTAACGTGCTGCCTCTAGCTGCATTCCCCGGAGATATCTGTGATTCACTGAGGAAAGTTTACCTCAGTTTGGTACTCACCTCGCGCTTATCCTGCTTAAGCGATTACCTGAAACGTTTCTTACCCTTTCTTACGAATGAGCCTAGGGAAAACCATCCTCCAGTAGATTATGATTCACAGAATATAATCTTAGACGGAAAAAACAAGGTGGAGGGGGTAGGTACGAAGCATTCAGGTAATCGTCCGATCAGGGTAAGAGAAAACTGACGACTATGTGAGGTAAACTTGCCATGTTTACTACGGAAAGTTTACCCTATTTTGGTGTACCCGCCTCGTGTTTACCTTGTTTGAGCGATTATCTGAAACTTTTCGAAAGCTCGGTTTTTTCTGTGTAATTAATCTTTCCACAATCAATTTTTTTTCGTGTTCAGGCAAAATGTTTCAGGTAGGGAGAAATTTAAAAAAAAATGTTGGAAATCGAAATTGATACTATGTGGAAAAATAGTGAATTAGGACCCTGAAAAGGTAAAATTAATATAATATTTTCCATTTTAAACAAAATGTATAAACATTCGAACATATAATGCAATTTTTAACTAAAAACATTATTTTTTAACAAAAAATGAAATAATTATATTCTTCGATAAGCAAATTCATTTAAACCAGAAAAAAACGAATTCTGAACAAAATAGTACAATTTTTGACCAAAAAGATGACTTTTTAACAGTTGAATTTTTAAGTGAAAAAGGTAACTTTTCAACCAAAAAAAAAAGAATAGATTTAAAACTTAATAATTAATTTTTGAACCAACAAGGTACATTTTCAATCAGGAAAATTAATATTCTACCCAGAAAGACAAATTTGAAACAAAAATACGTTAATTTTTAAACAAATAATAGTATTTTCAACTTACAAAGATAAATTTTCCACCAAAAATGGAAGGATTGAATTCTTAATTAAATAAATTAATTAAAGACTAAATTGCAACAAATTATGAACAAAATAGTATACTTTTTAACGAAAAAAAATGATTTTCAAGCAAGAAGATATATTTTTTAACCAAAAAGATATATTTTCAACCCAGAAGATTAATTTATTTTCTACCAAAAAAGACGAATTTTCTCAAACAGACATTAATTTTCCATTCGAAAGAATAAAATTTAAAAAAAATAGAATAGATAAATTTTCAGCACAAAAAATAAGCTTTTATCAGAGAAAAACAAATTTTCGAGAAAATAATTAAATTTTTAACAAACAAAAAAATAAATTTTCGCACAAAAAGATTACTTTTCTAACGAATAGGTCGAATGTCCAACCAAATAAATAAATTTTCAATTAAATAGTTCAATTTTTAACTAAAAAAATACATTTTCAACCGAAAATTTAATACTCATATTTAAACTTTTTTTTCAATAATTTAACATAACAAAAATAATTTTGAATCA
The DNA here is from genome assembly GCA_035041075.1 of Acraspis erinacei. Taxonomy (NCBI): domain Eukaryota; kingdom Metazoa; phylum Arthropoda; class Insecta; order Hymenoptera; family Cynipidae; genus Acraspis; species Acraspis erinacei. The sequence goes on from JAWWLR010000034.1 coordinate 113,682,162, forward strand.
AATAGTTCAATTTTCAACCAACAAGATAATTTTCTAACCAAGATGATTAATTTTCTTCAAAATAATAAACTCTTAACCCAATAGTTGAATTTTCAATTTAAGAAATGAATTTTCAACTAAAATGAATAATTTCCACACAAGGAATTTTTTTAAAATTTCTAATAAAAAAAGGTGGTTAACCAAAAACATTAATTTTCTACCACATGAGACGAATTTTTTTAAAAATCATAAATTTTTAACCAAATAGTATAATTTTCAACCCACAACATAAATTTTCTACCTAGAAGGTATATTGTTATTTTAAACCATAAAAGATGAATTTTTAACAAATTTCATAAATTTCCAACTAAATAGTGTGAAGAGTGGATTTGATGTTCGTTCAAAAATTGGATTAATTTTTTATTTATATTTTTTCGTTTCAAAACATTTTTTTTTAAATAGTTAAATTTTTAAACATAAATTGAACGAAGTATAAAGAAAACTGAAGGTGTTAAATTTCCATTTAGGATAATTAGTTTTCAATAAAAAAAAGAATTTTCTAAAAAAGAATGTAATTTTGTACCAATTTTGAGTCCAATGATATAAATTTTGTAAAAATTAGTTCAATTTTCAGTTTAAAAATTTATTTTTTAACTTTAAAAATACTACTTTTTAACTGAAAGTTCTGCTTCTTTAAGAAAACATTAGGGTGATTTTGATAAAAAAATAGGGGAATAATAGAAGAATACAATTTTTGAATTAAAATTAATGGAAATACCATATTGCGTTTGATATGACACACTTTAAATTTCTCAACCAAAAAGACTTTTAAACAAAGAAAAAAAGGAAGTTTGAACACAAAAAGTTAATTTTCAACCAGATAGGTGAGTCGAAAAGAAAAATTGAACAAAGTAGTTCAAGCCAGTAGTTGATTTTTTTAATAAAAAAATCTAATTTTTGGTGAACTTGATTAATGTTCAACTTAATAAGCTCAATAGTTGCATATTCAATTAAAAAGTTATGTTTGAACCAAGAAAATAATTTAAACAAAATTAAAGTAAATACCATATTTAATTCAAAAGAAGATGAATTTTCATTTAAAAAAAAACATCTTTTCCACAACAAAAAATTATTTTTTAATCAAACATTTTGCATTAACATCCAAATAGTTGAACTTTCAAGACAAAGAGAGAAATTTTAAAAAAATAGTTGAACTTTCAACCCAACAGTTAAATTTGATACCCAAAAAGACAAATTGCTTCCAAGATTACCGGAAGGCTTCCAAAGAAAGATGATTTTTACCCAGGAGATTAATTTTTATAAATTTAATGGTTACATTTTTACCAAGGATATGAATCTTCAATGACAACAAAAGTAATTTTCAAAAAAGAAGATAATTTTCCTTTAATCACTTTAATTTTCTACCAAATTTTGAAACTTCCTAGAAAAAAATACTATTTTTCCATCAAATAGTTCAGCTTAGACCAGCAAATAAGAATTTTCAGATAAAATTATAAATCTTTAAAAAAAATTTAATTTTTAAAAAGTAGTTCAAATTTTAACCAAGTAGTTAGTTTTTTAATTAAAAACAATGAATTTTGAATTAAATATGTAATAGTTGATATTTGAATAAAAAAAGAGATTATTTTCAAACAAAAGCAGTCGAATTCTTCCTAAAATTACAAATTTCTTACAAAAGCAGTTGAATGCTACACCAAAAAGGATACATTTTTAACGGACCAAAATTATTTATTCACAGAAAAATGAATTTTTAACCAATTAAATCAGTTTTCAATCAAAAAGCTAAATTGTCAAATTTAAATTATCAATTTTTAATTAAAAATATTAATTTCTAAGCATCATTGGAATAGTTACACTTTTAGCTAAAAAATTAATTTTTAACTAATCAAAAAAGATTAATTATTTTCTAAACATGTAATAGTTCAATTTTGTTCAAAATATCAGTTTTAAAATAAACAAAAAATAAATTTTTAACAAAATATTTGAATTTAAAAAATAATAAATAAGTTTTCAAAAAAGCAGATAAACTTTCAAGCAAATAGTAGAATTTTTAATTCAGCGAGGTGCATTTAGTTCCAAAATGAAGTTTATTTGAAATTGAACACCATCGGCTGTTTCCGGGTGGAGGGGGGAGGGGGATTGTACTGCAATTTAAAAATCTAAAATGTGAAAAAAATGAAATTTTTTATTTTTTATTATTTTTAAATTTTTTTATCATGCGTGTTTTCTTTTGCAATATCATTATTTTTGTAATGTGTTTAAATTTGATCAGTTTAAATCGAAATATATTCCTTATGGAAAAATTGAAAAATTTTATAATTTAATGTACATTCGAACATTCTTCCTCGCAGTTGGATAGAAGTATTCTCCATTTGTAGTATTCAAAATTATTACTGAGATCTTAACAATATTTTGAAATTTATTTATATTTTTTACTACACTTCAATATTGTAAAAATATTACTTTCATTGAAATAATATTTAATAATAACAGAAAATTCAGCATATTTTAATATTAAATTTTTTAAATTAAATTGGTTTAAAAAAAGTTTTTTTAAACGAAACGAATTTTTCGTACGCGAAATTATTGAAAAGGATTTTTATCAAATGTACGTCGCCAAAAAATATAAAAAATATGTTGTTTTAAAATCTTTTTAAAAGAATATTTTTAAATCTTGCTACCAAATTTTTAACGCTAAATTTTGCTTAATGATTTTTTAATAATTATTAAACTAGAATGTTTTTTGAAAATCTGTAATATATTTTTAGTAGAATTTTTTTAGAAAAATTCTACATTCTAAGAAATAATTTTTAATGATAACAGAAAATGCATCACATTTTAATATATTTTAAATTAAAATGTAAATAAATAGAAAATATTTTTCAACAATTCTTAAAAAGAAACAATATTTTTAAAGAATTCGGTAACCATTTTTTGTTTTTTTTTTGTTTAAAGAATATTTTAAGAATGATTTAAATACAATATTTTTACAAATTTGTTTTTTGTTTTAAAATGGTATTAATAACAACGAATTGCTGAATTTTATGTAATATTTACAATATTTGAACAATAATTATACAAAAATATTATATAATAATTTTGATGTTGAAAGTTGAATTTTCATAAATTATAAAAAATATGAGAAAATAAAAAAATTTCTGGCGTATTTTTTATAGTTAAAAAATTTTTTCTTTTAATATCAAAATCAGAATTTTGGCCTTTTTTGAATATTTTCAAGTAAAGTTAGAAGAGCATCTCTTTATTTGCGGTATTAAAAATTTATATTGATTTGAAAATTTACTTTTGAATAAAAATCATTAGATTTCAATGAAGATAATAAATTTGTAAACAATTTTAGGGTATGTTTGCAGTTTTAATTGAAAATCAGTTATTTGAAGAAAAAAATGAAAAGAAAATTATATTTCACAAAGGATGTACAATTTTTAACAATTTAGGATTATTTTAACATTTTTCACTAAATATCACATATACTAGAACAAACAAAAACTAAATTTTCAAACAGAAAAAATTAATAATTTACTATTTGGAACCATTTTTTGTTAGTGTTTTGCGTTTTGGTGTGTCTGCTTTTATACTGGAAATCGATATTTTGAATTAAAAATCTTTGGCTTGCGAAGTAGATAACAAATTTTTAAACAAGTTTCGAGAATGCTGAATTTTTTTCCGGAAATCGGTTATTGGCAACAACAAAAAAAGTTTAAAAGTAGATTTACAATCTTAAAAGAATTTTTCGTTATATTTTAATGTTTTTTTTTATCAAAAATTGCTTTTATTAATAAAAAATTATTAGGTTTGAAAAAATATCTACAGTATTTGAAGAATTATATGGTATATTTTTAATGCTATGGTTTTTTTGACTAGATACATTATTTCAAGTGAATAATTTTGTCGTTATTCATATTTTTTTAAAATATTGGTTTGTCAATATTTTTTGTCAGAAATTAGTATTTGTGAACAAAAATCCAATGGTTTAAATTTCTACGTATATATTTCACAGATATATTTAATAAATATAAAACTTTGGATCTTTATTTGTAGTATTCAACATTAATTAAAAAAACGAATAAAAAATAATTTATTCTAAAAAAAAAATAAGCTCCTGCTCTCTCCGGACTTTAAAAAACCAGTAACCACCTTGGAGGTTTTTTAGCACCGGAAGTACTAATGAGTCAGTTTCCTTTTTCCTTGGTCAGATCCTTTCTTTAAGAATATTCCGCTTCTCTGGCAAAACAATCAGTGGTCTTTCCAGCTCGAGACGAAATCCGCAATAAAGAACACCTGGCGACGACGACAAGACGACCGGACGACGTGCCACTTCGTCGTGCGAGGGTTCGCTTTCCTGGTAGACGCGTGTCCTGGCATCGTCACACCTGCTTACGTAAAACCTCGTATATATGCGTCGCGACCTCCTCCTCCTCCTCCCCCTTTTTTCTTCGCTAACGCATCAGACTTCATGTGGGTCTTACGGGCCCTTATTGCCCATCAAAGAGCGTGAGGTCGTGAGGACTGGCTGAGAAGAGGGCTTAGGATCGCCGATACGAGAGGTGGATTTGTTGAGGGGCCATCTATAAATTTAAATAAAATCACCATTTATTTTTAAACTATTAAAGTTCAGCGACTAAAAGGAAAAGGGGAAATCTTTCACTAGTATATAAAGGTAGATTAGAATAAGTAAGAAATTCATCAATATTATCCAATTTGTATGGTCGTGCGGTCTGAGAGTCCGCAAGTCAAACTTGGTACATTCTGAAAATTTGTATAACTTTCTAATAATTATTATTTTACGTTCTTGTGAAAACAAACAAGGCAAAAAAAATTACCAGAAAGTAACACGTCAGTCTATTATTCGGATGAGTTTTGTGTTTATTCATATTGTTGTATTTTATTTCAGTTTTAACTTTTTACGAGGATTCACAAAAAAACACAACTGCAAGAATGAACAACAATGTTAAGATTTGCTGCCAAAAGTGGTTTTTCCGACCTAGGATGACAAATATTTAGAATTGTTTCAATAAGATAAACTAAAATTAAGGTGTGTAAATGATCGTTATTACAAAAAATGCGTCTATGTTTAAACATTAAGGGAATAAAACAATTAAAAACTTAGAGACAACCAATAACAGGATGAGGAAAAGGAGGGGGAGGAGGAAAATGAGGAGAAGTACAAGAATGACAAGAAGTATGAGTACGAGGAGCAGTAGAAGGAAGACGAGAAGTGGGGAAAAGAAAATGAGGAGGAGGTGGAGAAGGAGGAAGAGTAGGAGGCGGAGGAGAAGGGGGTACTAGATTACCTCTCTTATGATTCTGTAACTTGAGCAATCAGCATTTCTGTTCGATTTGAAATAAATTCAGCCTGAAATTAAAAATTATTCAATTCAATTTAATCCAAGAGAAGGATAGAAGCTAGAGGAAACACTATTTCAGAAGAGTCGAAGAAATTTATTGAGATGATTTAGAGATGTGGAAAGAATGAACGAAGGACAATTCTCGAAACAAGCATACTTAACTAAAGTACATGGTAACGTACCCAGGATGAGTTTTGGGTATATTTATATTGCTGTACTTTATTATAGTTTAAATTTTTTGTAAGAATGTAAAAAAAGCACAAAAAGAAGAATCAACAGGAATTTTAAGCCTTTCCACCCAAAAGTGGTTCTTTTTCAACCTAGGACAACAAATATTTAGAAATATTGAAATTAGAAAATGGCAAATTAATATGTGTAAATGATTGCTATTATAAGAAACGAGTTCATGTTTAAAATTAAAGGGAATGGAACAACTAAAAACTTACAGACAAAAAAAAGATCAGGAGGAGGAGGAGAATAAGAGGGTAACGGTGAAGAAGGGGAGAAAGAGAAGTAGGAGGAAGAGGAGCAGTTGAAGAAGTGGGAGGAAGATGACGAGGAGGTGGAGAAGGATGAAGAGTAGAAGGAGGAGGAGGAGAAGAAGTAGGAGGAGGAGGAGGACGAGAAGGACGACTAGAAGTATGCGGTGGGAGGAGGTAATATATTACCTCTCTTATGATTCTGTTACTTGAGCAATCGCATGCCTGTCTGAAGTGAAATGAATTCAGCCTGAAATTAAAATTGATTAAATTCCTTTTATTCTAAGGAAATGATAGAAGGAAGGAGAAATGCTATTACATAAGAGACAAAGAAATTTTTTGAGAATATTTAAACATGTTGAAAGAAAGAAGAACTACTGACGGAACTAGTATAGTTAAGGAAAGTATATGGTAACGTACTCAGTATGAATTTTGGGTTTATTTATATTGTTTTATTTTATTATAGTTTAAATTTTGTATAAAAATGTACAAAAAAGCACAGAAATAATAATCTGCAGGAATGTTAAGGTTTTGCACGCAATAGTGGTTCTTTCTTGACCTGGGATGACAAATATTTATAATTATTGCAATTATATAATCTCAAATTAAGGTGTGTGAATGATCGCTATTATAAAAAAAGCGAGCCTATGTTTAAACTGTAAGGCAATGGAACAACAACAACCTTACAGACACAAAAGAGAAGGAGGAGGTGATAGTGGGAAAGAATGGAGGAGGAGAAGTAGGAGTGACAGAAGCAGTAGACGCAGTTGGAGGAGAAGGAGTGGGGAGAAGAAGGATAATAAGGAGAAGTAGGAGTAAGAGGAGCAGTAGAAGGAGAAGTGGCAGAAAGAGGAGGAGGAGGATGGTAGATGGTAGCGTACTCAGAGGCAGACCGAAGAAAGAATGTTACAAATGTGTTTATGAGACACTAAGTCGGAAAGATATAAAAAGCCATAGAAAAAAAGAGAAACAGGGACAGTAAGAGCATATGAGATAGGGAAAAGTAGGGGAAATGCGAGAAAAGGTGTGAATTGAAAAAGGTGAATTGAGAGCCAACGGGAAAAAGTAAATTAGGGAGGAAAAATAGGGGAAATATGGAAAATGAGAATAGGGAAAGTAGGGTAAATGAGGAAAGGGTCATCAAGGAAAGCTCTGGAGAGGGGGTGGTCCAATAAATTTTGTTACAACTTGTTACATGGTCTGAAATTGGCAATAAATGTGTTACTTAATTTAACGGATGGCCCCTTAGTGCCCACCAGAAGGTGGCGAGGTGTTTGAGGACGGGTTGAGAAGAAGGCTTAGAATCGTCGGGCCATTCGTCGATACGAGAGGTGGATTAGCTTCGGAGAATTAGGACCGAAGTGTTTCCTTCTGAGATAATCTACGTTAGTAGATAGGAAAGCCGTTTTACGGTTTACGAGCGCATTTGAGCGTAAATCAAAATTAAGGAGAGGACGTGAGGTCCAGGGAATTAAGGGTTAAAGTCCCATCGAGCTAATAATAACCGGATTGCGGATTAATTTTAGGATAATAGGAGTGTGGCTACGGATTGCAGAAATTTCGACACGAATAACCGCCAGGAAAGGGGATATTCGAATCAAAATTGTATTCATAATATTATGAAGTTGGAAAAGGGGCTATTTGCATCAAAATTGTATTTATAATATCATGAAGCTGGAAAAGCGGCTATTTTTATCAAAATTGTATTTATATTATTATGAAGCTGGAAAGGGGGCTATTTGCATCAAAATAGTATTTATAATATTATAAAGCTGGAAAAGGGGCTGTTCGTATTAAAATTGTATTTATGATATTATGAAGCTGGAAAAGTGGCTATTTGTATCAAAATTGTATTTATAATATGTTAAAGCTGGAAGAGGGGCTATTTGTATGAAAATTGTATTTATAACATTATAAAGCTGGAGAAGGCGCTATTTGTATCAAAATTGTATTTATAAAATTATGAAGCTAGAAAAGGGGCTATTTGTATCAAACTTGTATTTATATTATTATGAAGCTGGAAAAGGGGCTATTGGTATAAAAATCGTATTTATAATATTATTCTGTTATTTCTCTTTAAAAGATAACTGTATCTTTTGATTGCTCCATTTAGACATTTTTGGGCATTATAAAATTTAGGCTGCAGCTCTGTGTATTGTGTCTAACTTAAGTATAGATTAACCATTTGATTTCTTTTATTGACACTAATAATATTAATCAGAATAAGAATAGTTAAAAATGTTGAAATTTTAGTTAAAAATTCATAACTTTCGTTACCAAGTTATCCCTTTCTTTTGAAAATTGAAATATTTGCCACCAAATTTATATATCTGGTTCAAACTTCTCTTTCTTTAGGTAGAAAATTGACCTTGTTGGTGGAAAATTCACCTTTTTGGTAAAAAATTCGTCTTGTTAATTCATAATTTTGAATAACTTTTTTTCTCTATCTACTGTATAATCCTTGGAAAAATCTCCCTTGATTAAAAATTTTCAAATATTTTGGTTGGAAATTATTCTCTTCTAGTTGAAGATTTTAATATTTTATAGTATATACGACTTTTTTGGGTAGAATTGAACTCTTTTTGTTTTAAAATAAAAATATTGC
>JAWWLR010000034.1:113728899-113741215 GCA_035041075.1 Acraspis erinacei
TAGGGATTTACCATAGATTTAAGTGATTTCAAACCGAAACTTTGTAGACACGACCATAAGTCGTTTTATTAAGTCGCCTTTTTTCACCCAAAAGAAGAACACCTCGCCGGAGGGATAAACCTGGACCAAAATGTTGGTATCTTATTGCACTTGGAGTACAATGCCCTTTTTATGGGCTACCACGCTCCTTCGATCCATTGATCGAGCGAATTTTTCACATTTTTATGGTGGGACAGTTCCCTGATGCTTTTCTTTATTGTCATCCCGAGGCTTATCCTCTTTAGAGAGAAAACCAAGATTTGTGTCAACATTGATGATTCTGGGGTGACAAGCATTCCTGAGGGACTGCCCATTAATTGCATTGGCCTTTTTAAGGCGAGGCTAAGAGTTTAAATTTATTTTTTACATAAGTTTGCTCTATCTGATTATTGAACTGAAACTTCTTTTGAGATGGCAGTGAATTAAAAAAAAAGATGGAATGTACGTACGATTGAACGAACGGATTCCATATTTCTCTGTCTCTCTCTTACAAGTATACTTTCTACAAAGATATTATCTTTCTATACATTCTCTCGTTATTTGCTTCTCCCTTTTATGCGGCGATTCGCAATTGCCCTAAAGACTCCGCTTCGATATCCCCACTACTGTCAAGCTAAGCAGAACCTGTATATTCTCTCTCTCTCTCTCTCTCTTTGCACTCTCTTACTATGCGATCACCTCAAAACTTATGATGATTACTCCCGAAAAATTTCATTGTTAATCCATCAAAGTTTCCCTTCTGCCGTGTGGCCCCACTGCCGCACATTTTCTTTCAAACTGTAATTTGACGAAAAAAATGTTACATTTTTTCGTTTTTTTTAAGGTTTTTTGAGAATCTTGAAAAGTTTTGAGAAGATGAAAAAAATGTATTAAGTTTGCTGAGAAAATTGAAAATGAGTTTCTATTTTGGAAACTTATTTTTTAAGAGAATATTTAAAAAGATTTTTTAAAAGCATTTTTGATTGATTAATGAAAATTGAACAATTATTAATTTGGATAATAATCGAGTAAGTCTAAAATATATTTAGTATAGCTTTGAAAAGATTATAAAATATTATAAAACGTAACAATATTTCAAACCATTTAAAACAAAATGTAGGATACGTGAAGTTTTCTGAATAAATCTTTAACAATCTAAAAAGTTATCCGCAACAAATTCTATCGTTAGTTTCTTCTGTGTACATTTGTTTAAAACAATTTATTGTCCTATTTTTGTGAAATATCACAGAAGAAGCGAAGGATCAAATTTCCCTTGATTATGAGGTAAAAATTACCCTAGACTAAAATTAACTTCACAGCATAAATTTTACCCGAATGTCGGGTAAAGTTTCTTTTGTTTTTCTATGACACCACCTGTATTTTGAAAGACGCAAAGTTGACTGGATAAAACTTTACCTATACCTATGAAAAATTACCCACAACAAATTTGATCCTTAGTTTGTTCTGTGTACATTTGTTTAAAACAATTTATTGTACTATTTTTGTGAAATATCACAGAAGAAACGAAGGATAAAATTTACCTTGATTCCGAGGTAAAAATTACCCCAGAAAGAAATTAACTTTACAGCATAAATTTTAGTCAAATATCGATTAAAGTTTCTTTCGTTTTTCCATGACAACACATGTGTTTTGAAAGACGCGAAGTGCTCTGAATAAATCTTTATCCATCTAAAAAATTACCCGCAACAAATTATATCCTGAGTTTTGCTGTATACATTTGTTTAAAACAATTTATTATCCCAAATAGTTGAGTTTTCAGATAAAAAATTGCTACAAAATTTTCAGCAAAGTAGTTAAATTTGTCACAAAAATATTTCAGTATTTAACAAAAAAGATAAATTTTCATTCAAGAAAATTATGTTATACAAAATAATACAAACTTTGTAAAAAAAGTACATACATTTAAAAAGAAATAGTTGAATTTTCTAGCAAGTGGATTAATTTTCTACCAAAAAAAGAAAGAGAATTTTTACAATATAGTTAAATTTTTAACAAAAAATTAGGTATTAAACAAATTGTTGAATTTCCTACAAAGCAGATTACTTTTTCACCAAAAAGATAAATTCTTAAGGTTTTCTTTAAGGTAAAAAATACATGAATTTTAAAACAAATAGATGAATTTTCAATCAAGAAGATTAATTTTGGACCAAAAAAAAAAGAATTTCTAACAATATAGTTGAAATTGAAAAAAGGATTTTTTTAAAACAAACTCGTAAATTTCCTACAAAGTGGATTAATTTTTCACCAAACAGTAGTTCAACTCTCAAAGAATTAGTTAATTTTTTAACCAAGAACGTACATTTTTCAAAATTAATTAACAAAAAATCAATTCTAAACAAAACGATAAATTTTCAAATCAAAACATTCATTTTCTACCAGAAGAACGAATTTTTAACAAAATGCGTGAATTTCGATCTAAATCGTTGAATTTTCAACTAAGGAAGATGCATTGTTCGCGCAAAAATTGAATAAGCAAATTTTCATTAAAAAATTATTCTTAAAAAAAAGTAACTTTATCAAAAATAGTTCAAATTCTTTCATAAATATGTAAATTTAAAAATAAGGAATTTTCAAACAAGAATATTATTATCTTCCAAAGAACAAGACATTTAACAAAACGTCCTACAAATCAGAATAATTTTTGACCAAATGGTTCAATTTTTAGCCAAAAATATGAATTTTTAAGGAAAAAGATTAATGTTCGACCAGAAAAAAGGAATTTTCAACGACGTAGTTGAATGTTTAATTAAAAACTATCAATTTTGCAAAAAACATTGAGTAGTTAGACTCTGACTTAAAACATTTAATTTAACAACAACAGAAATCAATTAATTAATTAATTTTGAACAAAAAAGTTGGCTTTTTAAACAAGAAGGATAACTTTTAATAAAATTGTTTAATCTAAAAAGTAATTTATAACAAAATTGTTGAATTATAAAAAAAAATTTTATAACCAGGTAGAATAATTTTTTACCGAAAAACACGCGAATCTTGAAACAAATACATGAATTTTCATTCAAAAAAGGAATTTTTACATTTTCATTCAAAAAATTAATTTTTTACCAAAAAAAAGAACAAATCATGAAACAATAGTTTAATTTTAATCTAAAGAAGTTAATTTCTAACTGAAATGATGAATCTCCAATAAAAAATAATTTTCTAACAATGTAGATCATCTTTAACCAAGTCGTTACATTCTTATAATCAACAAGATTAATTAATTACAAAAAAAATTCTAACAAAATACGTGAATTTCTTTCCAAATAGTTGAATTTTTATTTAAAAAGTTAAATTTACAATCAAATCAAAAAAGTTAAATTTTTAGTTAAAAAATTACTCTTCAAAATAAGGAAACAAATTTTTAAGAAAATAGTTAAAATTTTCACCAAAATATTTCAGTGGTCAAACAAAAAGATTAATTTTCAAGGAAGAAGATTTATTTCCAACTAAAAACACGAATTCGAACAAATTACACGAATTTTCAGCAAAATAGTTGAATTTTCAACCAAGAAGATTAATCTTCTACCCAAAAAGGCGAATTTCAAACAACATAGTTAAATTTTCTTCCTAGAAAAAATTTAATTTTTAACAGCAAAAAAATTATTTTTGCAGAAAATGGTTGAATCCATCAATGTAGAATAATTTTTAACAAAAAAAAATTTGAACAAAATATTGAAGTGTACTACTCCACGTTAGAACTGGTTTACAAGTGGATTACCCTGAAGTACTTTTGGTACTCCATATTAAAAGTGGCTTACTCAAATTATACTGGATTACTCAGATTACTCTGGGTTACTCGTTTAATACTGGATGAGACGGATATATTTTTTGAAACCCGTTAATTTGACGAAAAAATGTTAAATTTTTTACCCAAATAGTTGAATATTAAAGAAAGAAAAGTACTTTTCTTAAATTGTTGTATTTCCTACAAACTAGATTAATTTTTCACCAGATAGATGAATTTTCAAAGAAAAAGATTTTGATTTTCAACTAATTTCAATTAAAATTGATAAATTTATATTTAAAAATGGAATTGGTAAATTTTTAGATAAAAATTGCTGGATTACAAGTGGATTACCTTGAAGTACTTTTGGTACTCCACATTACAAGTGGCTTACTCAAATTACACTGGATTACTCAGACTACTCTGGGTTACTCGTTTTATACTGGATGATGCGGATTATCACGGATTACTATATTTCGAATAATCGAGTAATCCATCGGATTACCAAAGTTGTTTCCCTCTCGTTGAAATCCCTTGAAAACTCGTTTACAGTATAAGTAATTAATACACATATTTTTGATACAGTAAATAAAAAATAGAAATCTCAGGAAAGAAGGGTGGGGCGGGGTTACAAAAATTCTTCGAATCCTGACAATAGGCGTCGAGAGTGTCTAAAGTTTCAAAATTCACCCTTACCTATTTAATGGACATTCCCTCAGAGTGGAATTATCTTTTACTATTCAGCATCCTTTATGTCTTCAGGCAGGTGACTATTTCAGAAATCTCAATGTTGGGACCAAAGCATTTTCAAATTGGCAACTTCTGAGAAAAATGTTACAAAACAAATCATCCGAACCAATAGATTGATGGCGTTTTCTTCGGCTCGATAAGATCATCAGGTCTCTGGAAAGTGCGGGTTTAAAAAATTATTTGTTTTCTCAGATCTCTATCACAAACGAGAATCTGAACGACCACAACGATCGGGAAAGAATAGCAAGACTGAAGAGATCCGATCTTATAACCATCATCAAGGCTATTCGTTCACACCTCATTTTCGCAGCTTGACAATGTCTGCATGGGACGAGAGCTTTACGACTTCGGCAAACTACTACTTGGAAGTTTCATCTCGAAACACACGTCGTAAAGGATCTTTCAGAAGACCGCAAGGTTTTCATCTTGTGAAGATTGTGGTCATCTTTTGCGGCTAAAGAACGAGGACGATTCTGTAAATTTATGGATTCCGACAAAATTGGGTTGTGAGGGTCTTTGGATAAAGTTCCTCAATATTTTGTGAAGAATGAAACCTAAATTATAATCTGTGATTAGTTTGCAGATTAGATTGAGAGAGTTGATTGTAACAGTTTCCAATTGGATTGCACAATATTGCGCAATATACCCGACTGAGTATTCGCGCACTGCGCCCCTTATGAGGCAAGAGTAGTTTTCAGATTAGATTGAGAGAGTTGATTGTGACAGTTTCCAATGGGAATGCACAATATTGCGCAATATACTCGAATGCGTACTCGCGCACTGCGCCCCTTATGGGCGAGAGGCGAGAGTAATTGTACAGAAATTTAATATGGATCTAAATTTACGCGCCAATGAAAACTAGTTAAGTGAAAAATGAAACTAACCAACAACATTTTTTTTTAAATTCAGGGAATTTCTATAAACCTAAATAAATTTCAAGCAGAATAAATTACAAATTGTTTTATTCCTTTTATAAAAGGTTTGAGATTTAAAATTTTACAAGTTAAATATTCTAGCATTTAAATATTAACTAATCTAAAATTCTTATTAGTAAATTTGTTGCCTTGTTAATTTAATTCTATTCTTTTTCCTTGTAGTTGCTTCTGCTTGAAAAATGACCTTTTTGGTTATAAATTTTATCATGTGTTTGCAAATTTAACCATTTTTTTAAAGACATTCTTTTTGGTTAAAAATTCAACTGTTTGTTGAAAATTCGTCTTTGAGGGATTAAAATTCAACTATTTTTTAAAAACATTTTTTGTTCTAACTTACAACTTCAACGATTTTAGTAAAAATTCTATGATTCTTGAATAAAAATGCAACCGTTTTTATTGAAAATTTGTTTTTTGGGGTTTGAAAATTCAACTGCTTTTGTAAAAAATTACTGTTTGTTTCAAATTCATACCTTAGTGTTGAAAAATAACCTGAAATTTTTTTTTTATGAAAACTGAATTATTATTTTTTTAAATATCTTTTTAATTCAAAAATAATCTATTTTTGTAAACATTGCATCTTTCTTCAATAAAAATGCAACCGTTTTGAATGAAAATTCTTTTTTGGGGGTGAAAATTTAACTATTTTTGTAAAAAATTACTTTTTGTTTAAAATTCATATCTTAGTGTTGAAAAATAACCTGAAATCTTTTTTTTATGAAAACTGAATTATTGTTTTTTTTTTAATATCTTTTTAATTCAAAAATAAATCTATTTTTTTTACATTGCATCTTTCTTGAATAAAAATGCAACCGTTTTATTTGAAAATTCGATTTTTGGGGGTTGAAGATTCAACTCTTTTTGTAAAAAATTATTTTTTGTTTAAAATTCATATCTTAGTGTTGAAAAATAACCTGAAATATTTTTTTATGAAAACTGAATTATTGTTTTTTTAATATCTTTTTAATTCAAAAATTAATCTTTTTTTTTATACTGCATCTTTCTTGAATAAAAATGCAACCGTTTTAATTGAAAATTCGATTTTTGGGTGTTGAAAATTTAACTAGTTTTGTAAAAACTACTTTTTGTTTAAAATTCATATCTTAGTGTTGAAGAATAACCTGAAATATTTTTTTTTTTATGAAAACTGAACTATTGTTTTTTTAAATATCTTTTTAAATTAAAAAATTAATCTATTTTTGTAAATATTGCATCTTTCTTGAATAAAAATGCAACCGTTTTGAATGGAAATTCTTTTTTTTGGGGGCTGGAAATTCAACTATTTTTGCAAAAAATTACTTTTTGTTTGAAATTCATATCTTAGTGTTAAAAAAGTTACCTGAAATCTTTTGTGTTTTAACAGCTCAATTATTGTTTCTTTAATTTGTCTTTTTAATTAAAACATTCATCAATTTTAGTCGAAATTGCATCTTTCTTGGAGAAAAACGCAATTTTTTTAGTTGAAAATTCAACTTTTTTCTTGAGAATTCGTCTCGTTGGATTAAAAATTCAACTTGTTTCGTAGAAAACTCATTTCTTGTTTAAAATCCATGTTTTCCTTGGTTGAAAATTTAACTATTTTGTTAAAAGGTAATTTTTTTCTGAAAATTAATACAATTTAGATGAAATTTTTTTTCTTGCATGACTAAAAAATCTTTAATTGTTGAAAATTTGTTTTTATGGTTGTAAAATTAATTTTTTGAATATAATTTTGTCTTTCGTGTTAAAATATTAACTATTACATTTTCTTGTTGAGACTTCAACTTTTTAGGTGGGAAATTAAATTTTGTCAATAGAAAATTTAAGCATTTTGGTTAAAAAGTCATTTTTTGTTGGGAAAAAATTAATTTTTTTGTTTCCAATAAATAAATAAATTTGAAAATTTGATTTGAGTTTTTCATGGAATTCTTCTTATTCCACGTTTTTTCGGTTAGATTTTTGTTTTGATTAAAAATTAGACTATTTGATTGAAAATGTAATTATTTTTTTAAATGTAACTGTTTTGTTAAAGACTTTCATTTTCTGCTCAAAAATTTAACAATTTGGTTGAAAGTTTAACTGTTTTGTTAAACTTTCATCTTTTTAGTGGCCGATCTCTTTGGATGAAAATTATATTTTTCAATTAAAACTCAACTATCACATTTCTAATTAAATTTATCTTTTTAAGTTGAAAATTCAATATTTGTTTGAAACTTTAGTTTTTTAAATTTTTAAACAGATTTTTTTAATATTCATTTATTCTGTTAAATATTCATGTTTTTCGTATAAAATTAATCTTCTTAATTAAAAATTCGTGTTTTCTCGTTCAGAATTCAGGTTTTTTGTTTGAAAATTTAACTATCTAATTGAAAGTTGAACTACTCTTTTTTGAAAATTCATTATTTTAGTTGAAAATTTATTTGAGAGTGGAAAGTTCAACTAGCTATTCTATTTTTGTCTAAAAATGTGTATTTTTCATTGAAAGTTTTTTTTTACTGAAAAATTCAACCATTTGGTGGAAAATGAAACTATATAATTAAAAATTAAAGTTGTAGTTACAAATTAAAAATTTATTTGAAAATTTAGTTTTTTAACATTTTTAAACAAATCTTTTTAATATTCATGTATTCTGTTGAACATTCATGTTTGTTTGGTATAAAATTAATATTCTTAGTTTAAAAATCATATTTTTATTTTAGAATTCATCTTTTTTTGTTTGAAAATTTAACTATCTGATTGAATGTTGAACTAATTTGTTAAAAATCATTTTTTTTGTGAAGATTCATTATTTTAGATTAATATTTATTTAAGAGTGGAAAATTTAACCAGTTTTTTTTTAACTGAGAATAAAGCTATTTTTGAAAAACTATATTTTTAATTGCACATTGATATATACTACTATATATATCAAAATTAAAATTTTTGTTAAAAATTCTTATTTTCGGTTTAAAATTCAAAATTTGTTTGAAGAAAATATGTTTTTTTTTCTTTGAAAATGCATATCTTTGTCGATACCATCTTTGATAGTAAGAAATGCAACTGTTTGGCTCAAAATTCATCGTGGTAAAAAATTAAACTATTTTGGTGAGAAATTAATATAGTTGTTGAAAAATTAACTGCTTGATAGAAAATCAACTTTTTTGTTGGAAATTCATAGTTTCAAGAAAAAAATCATCTATTTTATTGTCAATTCGTCTTTTTGAGCAGAAAATTATTTTTTTTAACTAAAAATGTAGCTATTCTATTTTTTAGTTGAAAACTTTTCTTTCTTAGTTCGAATATTCAACTCATTTTCTAGGAAACCTATAGTTTCAAACCATAATAAATTCTTTAAACAATCTTGTTTGATAATTTGAATTAATTATCATCTTACTAAGTAAAAAGTGGATGAAACAATAATAATTTGTTTAAACAATTATTTTTGTTATGCTTAATTAATTATTAGCACACTTTAATTGAAAAGTAGACAAACAGTTAAAAATTTTTAAAAAACTGTAAATTTCTACGATTATTCAAAGATAATATTATTAAAAATAATAATATATGGTTCTAACAATACTTTTTTTAACTTGCATTCATGGTTACCTCGAAATATTAAAAAAATTGATAAAAAGTTGAAAATCTGAGAAAAAACTGGAACTTTCTTGTATTGTTGTAAGAGAATATCATTATAAACAATAATAAATCCTTAAAACAATTATTTCTGTTAAATTTTCTTGCTTCTTGCCTCTATTTAATTTAAAAGTTGTATTTTATATTTTAGAAATAATATCGATTTAAAAAACCAGAAAAAAATCATAATTTGTATTTTGTAGCTAATTGCGACAATATTTTGGATTATAAGAAAGATTTAAGCCATACGAATTTTGTATTAAACAAATTTTTCTATTTTCCCGAACTTTTTTATATTGCCTTCAATGAATTTTCAACGACCTAAGTGTATAAAATTAAAAAAAAAGTTCTTTAATGGCAGAGACTATGAATAAATTATTTAGAATTATTTAAAAATATTTAAAAACTATACAATGACTTATAAAAATTGGGTATCTTTTTTCCTAAATGTAAAGATAAATGATTAAACTTTCTCCTATTCCCCCCCCCCTTTTTCTTGAAAAAATTAACCTATTTCTTATTTTTTGAGCGCAAAGCGCGCGCGTTTGTTATCCACTTTTTGTACAGGTAGCGTGAATATTTTAAAATTTTTATTTTGAGAGAAGTTTGAATTATGAAGAGAGATCTTTATAAATCAAAGTTGGAGTCTGCTTAACACTTGTAACGCAATGGGAGGCTAATGTCCAGCATCAGCACTGATCTTGAAAAACTTCGATATGGGTACGGCACGCGCCCACTGGTTACTTACACAATGCCTCCTAATTTCGACAGATGTAGTGACTGCTTTTGTATATTTTTTTTGACATCTAGTAAAATCGATGGACGCAAAGATCGCAGCGAAAAGGAATATAATAGAGAAATTCCCTTTTCACTTTTCCTTTCTTCATGGTTATTTATTATACCCTCATTTTTTCGTAAATTTTGTAGGGTTCTTGATATTTATTCAAATCACTTATACCAAGAATTTAACCATTTTCTGTTAAGAGTATTAATTATTATTTCATAATCCAATCCAGTTACTAAAATGCGAGTGGCGCCATTTTCAATTAATTCTCGAAAATGTCTCGAATCTAATTTAAAGAATTTGAAAGTATTGTTTTTGGGAAACCAGTGTTTGTGATTGGATAGAGTTTTAATATATTTTGCCATTTTAAAAATTTCTGCAAACTTCAGAATCATGAGAAAAAAAGTATTTTGATAAACAAAATAAGGTAAATGCACCTATTTGCGTCCATGAAAGGGTTACGACAGAATTTAAGACCAATAAAAAGTTTAATCCATTCCGATTCACTAAAAAAACTGTTACTGATCTAAGAATATATATTATTTTATAGAAAAAATGTTTTTTTTTTACAAATTGATACAAATTGCACGGCAAAATCTGAAAATCACGCAAAGATGTCATTGTACGTCGTTGCGTCCGCCTGATTCGCTTTTGGATGTATTTGCATCCACGTTTTTGCCCCTATTTGCGTGAGGACGCAAACTGGCACCATTTTGTGTCCGGTTCGATCGCAATGGTTAGATCGCAAATAGGGACAGAATTTGTAGAACCCTATTTGCGTCCGCTCTTCAGAGGTTACGATCCGGTTTGGACGCAAATAGGTGCAAGGACGCGAATAGGTGCATTTACCTTATAATGTGTATATTTTTGAAGATTTGAAAATAAAAAAAAACTTTCTTTTCGAATTTTTGAATATTTCAAGAGAATGAAAAAAATTTCTTGAATTCTTGGGAAAATTCAAACTGATTTTTAATTTCTTTAAATGAAGAGAAAATTGATATCAATCTCAAAAAATGTTTAATTATTTCTTAAAATTTCGGAAAAGAATTTCGATGATTTATAAGCCAAATTTTTCAATTAGATTTTTGAATATTTGGAAATACAGATTTATAAAAATTTAAAACCAAAAAAAAACTTGTTTTGAGATTTTTTTACGAATAATTCGAGTCAATTTGAAAGATATTTATTGTCGAAAATTCTAAAAGTCCTAAATATCTTTTAAACTGAGTCGAATTTTTCGTGAAATTTTGCAAAATCCTGTGAAATAAAAATAATTCTTTTTCGACATATACAAAATTTTCAAAATCTTTTTGAATTTTTTTGAAAATCTTACGAAAGTGATATTTCTATAACCTTCAAATCTAATAATAATAATAATAATAATAAGCCTGGTTTTTACCCCATTATTGACGGACTGGGTTGCAGTCAAGTGCGCGATGGGGGGACCTACAGTTTAAGGTGGGTTCCGAACCACCAGAACCTCGGTAAAGGTACATAGAAAAATTTCCAGAGGTACCGGCTCAGGGATCGAACCCCGGACCTCTGAGGTGATGTCCGAGCGTCTAACCAACTGAGCCACCGAGGCTCTATAAATAATAATAATAATAATAATCAATGGAACAAAGGTGTCAGCACTTTCCTCTGCAAAATATAATGTGTTCATTTTTTAATATTTCTGGAAGAAGAATCTTTATAAGAAATTTTAAATGTTTTAAGAGAAAGCGGAAAATTTCTAAAAATTGCGGGGTAAAGTTAAACTGATTTTTCATTTTGAAAAATCCATTTCAAGAGAAATTGACAAAGATTTCAAAACATTTTACATTATTTCCTATAATTTTGAAAAATAAATTGATTACTTTAAAGCCAAACTTTTCAATTAGCAAGTTGACAAAGTTTTACAAAAATTCTATAAAGTTTAAACAGCATTTAGAAAATCAAAATTAATTTTAAACTTTCCAAAAAGCATTTCCAAAAAGTTAGAAAAAACCGAAAATTTTTCAAAATTTAGAAATACAAATATTTAAGCTTCTTCAAGATTTTTAAAGGTTTCACGATATTAAAAAAATGTATTAAAATTTCCCGGAAAATTTAAACTGATTTTGTATTTTTTTAAATAAATTTTAAAAGAAAATTTACAAACTTTTAAAAGCATTTTAAATATTCCCTAAAATTTGGAAAAAGAATGAAGACGATTTTAAGCAAAAATATAAAAATAGTATGATTAATCAGTTTTATAACAACATTTTTAAGCGAAAATTGTAAGCGAATATTTAAAAAGTCTTCAAAACATTTCGAAAAATTTAAAAAAAAACTTTAAAAAGAGTCTGTAAGATTTAAAGGTACTTATTTTTATTTTTCAGAATTTTAAGAAAATTTTTGGAAAAATTTAAATAATTTTCAAAGATATTAAACTATTTAGAAATTATTATAAATAATTTAAAATTGGAAAGGATTTGCAAAAATTAAAAAAAAACATGTAAATTTTTTATTATTACG